>JBBNBP010002704.1:5444-51610 GCA_039737535.1 Lagodon rhomboides | reverse complement strand
AGTTTCAAGAAGTGACGTTTGATCAGTCATAGACAGCGTACTTCTTATTTTTTGTCTTTATGTATGCAGATCCAAAGCTTAAATCTTGCAATAGACAGTCCTTGTTAAACTCCAAACGTGTTAAAGGCAAATAAATATAAAGACTATAATGTCTAGGAAACATCAGACACAGTTTCATTTGTGAATCCCACTGATTAAGAGATTAGCAAGGAAACAAAGCTTTAATGTTAAAACTGAACTCTGACCCATATATATGATGTAGCAGGAGAGAGGAAGAGCGCCCGATCTTGCAAAACTGTTTGTTAATGAAACTAAAGTCAGCCCAAAAATCTTTTCCATCCAGAGAGGCCTTCTGTGCCGCTCTTTGCTCCTCTGTCAGTGAAGAAACAGACTCCAGTTCTGACACAGCTGCTGCTGCTCTGATTCCTGTTCACTTGCTGCTCTCTAGCTGACATTTTCAGGTAGTGCTCATTTTATTCTTAAGTTTCAGCTTCGATCTTCCATTTTGTTTCTAGTTGAACAAAGAGCACCCTATAGTGGACATCCAAAACAGTGTTCTCCTGTTGTTTAGGCCTTGGGGTAGATAAGTCTGTATATTTGTGTGTATAAGTCTGTATATTTGTGTGTATTGAGGGTTTTCATAAGAAAACCATGCTTAAGTGTACGATTCATATGCTGACAGTTACCTGCCATGTTACCTGTAAAGAGAAGTTTGATGTTAACAAGCATTTGAATAATTCATAATTCAGGGATCCTCTGTAGACAGCCAGACAGTTTATCACCCTCACATTTGCAATATTTCATTACTTCTTTCCATTCTAATTTTTCCCATCGTGATCTTTGTCAGTGAAAGGACAAGACAGCTTGCGGCCTGATCTAAGATGCTCTAAAAGGTTTGTAGTGTTGCCACAGCACAGCAGAGTCCTCCCTCACACGTCACATCGAGCAATGTTGCTGTTCTGAGAACTGAAAAAAGCTCCACACACGAGTCATCATCATTATCAACTCATTGTCAGTGGCGCCACAAAGAGCCGTAGTTTGCATATGACTGTGACAGGGGGAAGAAATCATTCCTATCATCCGGGTATTATTTGAACTAGATCCTGGTGATAGCGTGGTTACTTTCTGCTACTACCTGTCGATGATAAAGCACACAAAACAGAAACATTTGGGATCGGAAGTATCAAGTTTTGCGGATCATGACACTGGCAATTACTTCACAACTAGGGAGGCTACTACTGGCTGACAGAAAGCAGCGCAATGGTGCACTGGAATCGAGCAGACCCATTCCCACACCCAGCCACTCCCTCCCGCTATATAATTACACCCTTTCCCACCAGTCACGTGACTTTAGCCTTCTCCGCTCGCCCTCGCCAGCCTTGTCTAACCAGTTCTACAACTTACTTATAGATCATATGTTTTTGCATGCCATTACTTTTGAGCCTGTTTTTACCTGCCGTCTCACCTTCTGCCAGTTTTGGATTCTTATCTGCTCTTTCCTGGATGTTTTTGCCAGTTTTGAACAACTTCTCTAGTTTGGACCGTCTCCTGCCTCATGGCCTCGTAAGCCTTATTTGTTACTTTGGTAGATAAGTATTTGAACTGAATCAGAGGGGTGTAGAACAAAGCATGTTCGACGTAGCCAGGCTTTGTGTCCTTCGCGGTACATTGCTTACCTATTTCTAGACTTGTCTGGTTAGGTTTAGTAAAAGGTTTGGGTTTGGGTCAAAATAGACCCTTTCACAATGTTTATCAAAGGCTCATTTCTCCCGTGTGCTTGTTTTCTTTCCCTGATCAGTTACATTAATGATTCTGAAGCAACATTAATTTTGATATTCCAGAAACAACACTACCATGGTGGTATCACTCTCAAATCCTATATTTTTTTATTTCTAACATCAAACTTGATACAGCATATTTAAAAATAATTAAGTATTGCATTGAGGTCTGACTGTCACATTAAGAAGAATGATACATGAAAATCACATGACAATAACAAAGCTACACCAGACTTTTTTTTCCCATTGTGACTCAAACAAATATCTAAAATTAGGCACATTTTCCCTCTGTTTTCCTGATTCGTGTCATTTGCACAGGGTTACAGTAAGGATTGTCTGGTTTTAAAAGGATTGTAGGCTACTGAGGGCTTCAAATCTTCTTTTGTCCTCCAAATGCCACCAAAAGAAGCCTGCAAACAGACAAAGAAACACTGGTAAACCCAAACAGGAAATGAAAGCGGTTTGAGATGATAGATGATGATGAAGATGTTTGCTCAAGTTGATGCAGTTGAACCAGTTTTTTCAGTTATACAACATCTGTAAAATTCATATAATAGAAGTCCTATTTATAGCCCTGCAGACTTCTTTAAGCAACACTAAAGGAACATTCTAAGGTTTTGTTGTTGCTGTTTGGTGTCGAGCAGAGTATGTGTAATGGGTTTATCGGAAAACAGTCTGGAAACAAGCAGACAAAATAGCAAAAGGTGCAAGTCGTATAAACAAAGAATTGAAGCTTATACAACATGATATTTAACATTCAATTGTAAAACGAGTATCTGTTTCTCTGCTCCATAGAGATTTATATATGAATGTATGCATGACTTTTTCCTGTTTTAACTAATTTTGCTAGCTCCACAACAGCAGTTCAGTGGATCTTTTGAATTGGTGTCAACATGTCAAAACATGATAGAGATTGATCTACATACAATGTTGTTTTGTCTTACAGAAAGGAACTGCAGGCGGCTTTGTGCCGCTACACCACAGAAACACTTGTCCACATCGAAACAGTGAGAGGATTCTGTAAGAGGATCTCTGAATGGATGCTCAGGATGGAGATCGAAATGATCCATCTGGTGGACATCAAAGACAGAGCTGATAAAATAAATATGATCTTTAGCCATGTTTCAGATGTAAAGAGAAACACTGAGGTTATGTGGGCGTATATGAAGAGCATGTTCACAAACAACCGTGCAGATCTGGAGACGGAGCTAGCTGCTGTGTTGGAGGTCACTCTGGGAGGTCTGGTGGAGCTGCACCACTTCCTGGAGGCAGTAGAGAAGCTGGCGGTCACCTCACTTCATGTGTTCATGGACGAGAATCAGGTGTTACACCTTCCTCAGGGGATCAGCCTTGGACATGTTCAGGTGGTCATCACTGCTGCACGACTAATCTGTCCTCTCCTCCTCGAGTTTAAAAGAGATGCAAGTCTCTTTTTCCTCCCCAAACTTCAGAATGTGGAAGTGCTGTCGTACCAACTGGACAAATACATAAAAACCGCTCACAAAATCTGTGAGAAGTTGGAGAAAAGGTAAAGCAACATTTCTTCAAAATGATAAGCACAAAATAACCACAAATCTTTTAGTAGAAAATAAATGTAACTGTCTTTAACAGCTGTATCAGTGACCTTCGTCAGAGGATGAATATCAAACCTCTGGTGGACCTCAATGTGGATTTGTCCAAAGATGAAATACAAAGGATGCTTTGTCACATTAATCAGCTTGATAAAATCAGGTAAGTATAACACATGTATGTTTTGTTAACTTAATAACACAATGTGATAATATCACATGGGAACAGTTGAGAGGCAGAAACAATATGCTTCCCTGCAGATTCCATTTTGGGTTACCAACCATTCATTTCCTCTTTTTCTTCATCAGGATGGACCAGAACTATAGGCTGGTGTTCTTGTTCCAGGAAGTATCCTGTTCTGGCTTCATCAGTGCGTTCAACAAGCGACAGTCCAGGATGCTGCAGTTTCTAACAGACCTGGAGGAGGTCGCTGTTCAGCTAGACAAGATGAACAAAGAGGCAAAGATCTCCAGTGTGGCAGGAAGCTCAGTGGGGGCAGTTGGAGGTGTGCTTTCCACTGCTGGTTTGGCATTAATTCCTGTCACAGCAGGAGTGTCTCTAGGTCTGATAATAGGTGGGACAGTGCTGGGAGTTACCAATGGAGTCTACAGAATGTTCACCACCGTCACAGAGATGAGAGGAAACCACACACAACAGCAGAAAGCCAACGGGGTCTTCCAGAGTTTCATGGAGGATGTGCAGCGTCTCCAGTATTGTCTGGAGGAGGTGAGCAGTCAACCAATGACCAAAATAGAAGCCAGCAAGATAGGTGTGGCAATGGGAGTAGGCCGGGTGCTCAATAAAGTACGTACCGTTGCAAACGGTATTGATTCACTCGTTGACGCTGCCACTGCTGCTAAGGTATTGGAAAGTGAAGAGCTGATGGCAATTGTTGGCGGAGTCTTAGTGCCAAAATGTAAGGCATTACGTGATGTGCCCAAGGTGGCCTCAGATATCCCAGATATCGTTCAGGCAGTCAAAACCCCTCTTTCCCTTTGTGAGACAGGCATAGCACATCTCATGAGGCTAAATGCTCTTTTTCTCGGCATGGATGTCTTCTTCATCTGTAAGGATAGTTACAGTCTGGCCAAAGGCGGCCAAGCTTACTTTTCACAGTTCATCAGAGCCAGAGCTGCACTTTGGAGCTCAGAGATGGACTCATGGAAGAAGATCCATGACTCCCTGTGGAGAGGTCTGTTGACATCAGAGAGACACCACACTCTCCTGGATAAGCAATTTTATCCAAGGAGGCAGATCAAGAAGCTTCAGCGCAATATCACAAACCAAGTTAGAGACCCGCCGGTTCACCATGCCACTGTCACACTTAGCCTGACCACTCGTGAAAACAACATGGTCCGTCGTCAAGTTAGCAAAAACAAACATGCAACTTTCACACTACACTACAATACACTTTCAAAATAAAGGCACAAAAAAATACTTGATTAGGAAAAGATTGTGGTTTAGCTTCCATCACAGACGGAAGCGTACGTTCTCATAGATTAGAGACTTCAGCAGTTAACTAACCTTACTCAGCTAACGTCACAGAAAATAACCGGTCTTTAAAACTGTCACTCTTGGCTGCTAGCTTCGTAGAGGTCTCAAACCCTGCTTCCCTTGGTAAAGGTCCTGTAAGTGAACCTCCCAACCGGTTGGGTGGTGCTGCAGCAGACTTTCTGGCTGTTAATACTACATTTGTCCTTTGTCTTCATTATTATCACCCCTGCTGGTACTGCACCTTTATACACTTGTGCACTTTTCATGCCAAGGCGAGGCAAGCCATTACACTCACACACTGTCCTCAGATCATTTACATGCTTTGGCACGACACTGGGCTGGAAGTACAGAGAAAGACAATCAATATCTGATCAACTCGATGAAAAACAAAATAAACGTAGGGCTATGTCAGTCTGTGGCTGCGTACTGCGTGCCAATAAGTATGAGAGAAACAGAAACGGCACAAAATGCTTTTTGTTTTTTGTGGCAACACAAGGAATGAAGACATTCTTACAGTAATGCATCACTTATTTGAAAACATAGCTAAAACATGCCTTAAACTGGATCACCTAAACCAATGTGTTATCTTATGGGGATTGTAGCACATGTAATAAATAGAACTCAGTGTGTAAATCTGATCATATAAGAATAATGATAAGTGCACTTTCTGTTTCATTTATTAAACAAGACACAGGAGCCAAAATATATCAGCACTTGGATGTTGTTTTTGATTTGCTTGAAACTATGTAGAATTTTCTTTCCCAATGCCATGGTATCAGTATCTTTACATTTTTTTTCTTTTTTGTAAAGTTGTAATATAACTTCATGTTTTTGAGTACTCAACTGAGCTGTATGTTAAATGTATCTCCAGTTAAAATAGCACTTTCTTTACATAATTTGTGTCAAAAAATATGAACGCAAAACCATATATTGTACTAAACTCTGATTATACTGTAACAGTTTCAGGATTCTTCCATTCCTGTTAAACATGATTTGCTTATTATGAAACAAAATTCTATGAACTTATGTATGTACTTGTAAGGAATACCAATGCAGCATTGCCAACATATTGTTGTTTTTTTTTACCTAAAAACCTACTGCAGACCTGTAAATCCATCATATTCAATTATCTACACATCTTTTATTTGTTTTGTTTTTTAAATTATCCTCTTATTCTTTTTCTTTGTTCTTCTTTTGCCTTTTTATAGGTTTTTTTATTTGTTCATTTTTGTTTTTAGATTTTAGATTTTCTTCTTTTTCTGTGTTTGACATGTAGTAGCCGATGTATATTAGTGCTTGGATGGTCTCATTTGTGTCATGTTTTAATTTTAGTCTTTAATGCAACTGTGTCACTGTTTTCAGTAACTTTACAACCTGAATATTTCACTTCTGCTTTTCTTCCGCTGGTTGTTATTTTCACAAGGAAAGACTGACTAAAAAAATAAAAGTTTGTATACTCAACTTTATAGTCAATAAAGAGGATTCTTCCAGCTCTTGTAAAATGTGTCTCATTAATTAAGGAGAACAAATTTCTTCTCAGAAAAAGAGGAGGTTCTTATTACATCCACACAAAAACAGCTTGTATTTTACACCATAATAGATCTGTTACCTGGAGTTAATTGTGTGTTTTTACAAAGTTAATATCCTGTGAACACATCTAAAATAAGATCCATCTAATAGTTATGGAGACTTTTAACAAAAAAATGCAATGCCTCAAACTCATGGTGGTGTTACAGAACAGTTAGACGATTGCCAAATAGAAAGCTTCATCATCGGCGTACAATAATAAAATGGTGTGGTAATCCAGCAAATAGATACTGAAATATTTCTCTGAGGACCATGAACAAAATGTTGTGCTGCTTACAGGGCTCAACTTCACTCTTGTTGGCAGTGTATACCCAGCTGGCAGTATTTCAAATATAGACCTATACAGGAATAAGCCAACAGTCATTAACTTGCACGTGTCCAAAGTCCAGCCACTGTACGAGCTGTTTATGCTCTTCTCTCATCCCACATAAGAACATTCTCATACTTTTTCTGTGTGATTCAGAAGTAACATGGAGCAGATCGCAGACTTTCTCTTCAGGCACAAAAACTACAACTTTCCCATCAAATACACAACTGCAGAGTACATCGACTCACTGCAGAGCTTTGAAATTCGAGATAGTGACATATTCCTCGTCACCTATCCAAAGTCAGGTGAGTGTGTCAAACTCTTCAGAGGTATAGTGCTGTTTTTGCAGTGACAGTTTTGTTCTGGCTGGGAACAGATTAACTGATGAGTGATGTTTCATGTTTGTCCCCCCACAGGAACCATATGGACTCAGCAGATCATCATCTCCATCTGTGAGTTAGCCGGAGGTCTGAATGAATATCCAAACAACAATGAGCAGATGCCGTGGTTGGAGTTCCTGGAGGGTCGAGAAGATTACTCTCTACGACCCTCTCCGCGACTTTTCTCCTCTCACCTCACCCCAGCTCTCATGCCTCCAGGACTGAAGGACAAGAAGGGAAAGGTCAGTATTTATGGAGGATTAATCAATCCTGCCCATAAAATAACAGTTTAAGAAATAAAGTGAAAAAGCTGTATATTATAAATCTCAAGAAATTTTAGCACAAATCTGTTAAAATCTGAGTAGTGTGTACTTGGCTAGATCCACCGGATCTGACAGGTATGGCACATCAAGATGCTGACTTAACAACATGGTTATTGCACAGGTGTGTTTTGGACTGGTCACAATAAATGGCCACTATAAAATTTGCAGTTTTATCATACAACATAATCCCACTGATGTTGCAAGTTTTGAGGGAGCGTGCAATCCGTATGCAACTTGCAGGAAGGTCCACTACAGTTGTTTGATTAATTTACTCTTTTTCAGCTGTGTGATGAGATACAAAGTGATTTCTGTCGAGATACAAATTAAGTTACAAAAATACAAATTGTAAAATAGGAAATTCAGATTTGTAACTTAAAGGCAGCCGATTTTGGAGAAAAATGGCTGGTTGTTGGGTCTCATTCCAAGGTTCTGAAATACAGATGCTCTGAGTTAGAGTTTCATGCCAAATTCTCACCGAAATTGGACAAACTGGGAACCTGGGACAACCTTCACCTCTGGTCTGATTGTTGTCTGTTTGTATGTCAGATTATCTATGTGATGCGGAATCCAAAGGACAACATCGTCTCCTATTACCACTTCAGTAGCGTCGTCGCTGACATAGAGACTCCCAAGAGCTTTGAGCAGTTTTTTGAGGACTATTTGACAGGCAAAGGTGAGATACCTCAGAGTCCGGGTCATGATGACCAGATTAAGAAGGAAAACCATCTCATCATGAAAACTTGACAGAAACATTTAAAAAAAAAACGTATTTAATGCAAAGAAAAGTCTGGATTGTATTGTTTTGAAAGCACCTGCAGATTTGCATCAACAATTTAATAATAAAAACTGTTAAAAAAAATGTTTTTTTTAAATCTTCCTTGTTGAGTGTATTTGCAAGCTGTTGGGATAAATATTCAACAGACACCTAATTTTTCCATGATACAGTTGCAGGATCATCCTGGTTTGACCACATCAGGGAGTGGCATTCAGTGAGAGACCAGTGCAACATCCTCTTTCTGACCTATGAGGACATGATTTTGGTAAGATTTGTCCCCTCAGTCGGTGATGCTGTGAATAAAGTGACAAATTCTATTGAATCTATTAAATTCTGTTTTCCTTTTAGGACCTGAAGACGGCCGTGACCAAGATCTGCACTTTCTTGGGTAAAAACCTGAGTGAAGCAGCCATCGAGCAAGTTGTAGAAAAATCTACATTCAAGAACATGAAGAAAGACGTGAAAGCAAACTACGAGTTTCTGCCAGAAACGAAGTTAAAGGGAGACTTCATGCGTAAAGGTAACTTTGCAACATAACTGTAGCCACCTGCTCGGAAACACATGTACAGATACGACCTGTAGTTTTTGTTTCTTCATTACAGGTCAGATCGGTGACTGGAAGAACATCTTTACTGCAGCTCAGAGTGAAAGAGTTGATCGACTGCTTCAGGAGAGACTCGGCGACCTGTCTCTGAAGTTCATCTTTGAATAAACACAACGTAATCAGTAGCAGAGGTTAAATAGTAATAGATTACATGAAATCAGGATTTGTTATATGACAAAAAAAAAAAGATTACAGATTACACTTGAAAAATGTATGATGAAATGATGGTTACACTGAAAAGAATCATTTGTTCACATGTTTTAAATATTGCAGTCTTAATTAAAACATGTTTGGATGGTAACCAGTGCTCTATTGAGCCGCTTCAGACGAACAGGGTTTCTTAGACAAGTGCTCCACTTTGTGGTTGACATACAGCACAACCACAATTGCAGCTGCTTATGTGTGAACTGAACTGCATCACTTTAAGCAGCCTTTATGATGAAAAGTTTTCTGACCTGTGTTTGAACTTCTGTACAGAAATACATGAAAGCTCCTGAGCAAAAAAACAGGAATAAACACAGCTGACCAAAATGTTGTCTTTATCTAACAGTGAAATGTCCATCCTTAAGGAGCTTTGTATCAAAGCCGCAGCAGAGGATAGGGATGTGTCCATCTGATGTTGTTCACAGTCTGAAAGCTAATATATCCTTCACTCATCAAATAAAAGAGAAATGTTCAACACGTTGAAAAAAACTAAGATGTGTACAGTCACGCCACTTTGAGTGTTTGGGAAGTTCATGGATGATTTGCTACCGGTGTCAGAGGAGATAAAACCACTTTTATGCAGTTAGCAATAAAGGTTGGTAGCTTAAGTATAGAATTTCTCTCATTACCACAGGAATGTTTCAGATGGCAAGACAATACATTGTGTATTCCAGTGAAATAGTGCAGAGAGTGTGCAAGAGAGCAGCCTTGCAGGCTGCATGAAGTAAATGCTGTGATGAAAGATGCTTCAGTTAATGTTTCAAACACTAAACAAGCTCATTCTGTCAGGGAGGAAATAGCTCAGAACAGACCACTGCCTTTAGAAAGATTATTAAGTAGGGTAGCTCGTTCTTCAGAAAATATCTATCAGAATGGAATACAACCTCAATAAATGTAGTTATTATGTATATTTCCTACTGCCTTTGAAGGCAGCATCAGGATGTCAGCTTTGAGGAAATAAAGGTGTGCCAGTGTGAACAGACTGGCACACACATATAACTTTGAACACTTTCGTTATCAATACGACACATAGGTTCAGCCTCGAAACTGAATATATCTGAGTATCACCTGGTGATGTTCTGGGCGCAAACCAGTTGGTGAATGTTTTCATTCAGCAGATTCAGTCTAATGAGCTGTTGATCTTGGGCACTAAAATAGATCAGATCTTCAATTTTGATCCGTTTCTCTTTTAACTACGGAGGTAATACAAGCGGAATCCAATAAGGAAGACTGCTGTGTGCAGTGTGCACTCAAGGTAAGCTTGGGTTTTACACTTCTGACTCACAGGCATCAAATTATATGTTTAAATACAGTTTGCTTCTTTACTACAAAGACCATTCTGTCTTATTATAGTCAGTTATATCATCAAAAACTTTATTTTCCTTTTGGCACCACATCTATCAGCCTACTAAAGTAAACTGGAGAACTAGAAGCTCTGACATTAGAAAGGAGGAATGAGAAATGAATCAATGATATAAAGAGACAGGACGACTGATGTAAAAATATCAGAAATTCAAGAATTCAACACAACAGTATTTCTAATATCTTACAAAAACATTCTGCCACAGCTTAGGTGTGGTTTATACGTAAGAGATAAAGAAAAGAAAAGAAAAGAAAAGAAAAGAAAAGAAAAGAAAAAGTTATCCAAACAAGGTTGTTCACACAAATCTGTGTTTAAAGTCTGTTAAAAAAAAAAATCTTTTTTTTTTCTCCAGAGCTAATTACGAGGAAACCCCCACGGACTTCCAGACAGCGTACTATGTGCAGATAAATGATGACGGGGGAAAGGTAAAGAATAATTACACTGTTTATTCACAGCAAAGCCTAAAAAATAAGGAGGGCTAGATAAGATAAAGATGAAGAAAACTTCAATTTTCCAAGTTGTGGTTTTTGAGTGCCTCATTTTTCAGATCTATTCTACTTAAAACCCAGATATTTGCATTTGATGTTTAATATTGTGTGAAATGTAGGGGTTCTCTGTGCACATCATTTTGGCTAATCCTTTTCAACAAATGAATCAAAATTAGCTAATAAAAACCAAATCATCAACGGACCAATGAGACTTTTCTGCGCTCCACACGGACTGTTCTGTTCAGCCAAAGTCTGCTCACATGATTGGTCAATACTACTCTGACTACAGCAAACAACAACAGAAACCAGAGAGTTTGCAACAACTATTTATTGTCATACAGATTCTGTGCCCATATGCAAATTTGTTTGTACAGATAATGATAATACTAATCATATTTTTAATGATAATGATTGTGATGCTATAGAATTTTACAATATTTACATGCAAATCTGTAAAGATTTGTACTTTGTATGTAGATGACACAATGAATGAGAGCACAGTGAGGAGGCGTGAGTGCAGCGCAATCACTCCGTCTGACTACCCGAAGAAGATGGCAGATAGCGCTTGTTTGCATCAATGGGCTTTTATTTTGGTACTTCCTGTGACAGGCAGTGTGAATTTGCATATTAGTTAAATATTTAGTTTCACCCCTGACATTTATATTTAACATTTAGCATTTAGATTTAAATTTCACATTTAGATTTAAATTTCAAATTTAGATTTAGATTTAACATTTAGATTTAAATTTCACATTTAACATTTAGATTTAGATTTTTCATTTAGATTTAACATTGACATTATATTTTTACAAGAGAAGTAAATATCACAAAGTTCACAACTATTGCTGTAAATCTGGTCAAAAGTAACATTAAAAAAATTCACATCTGTTTTTTTTAATGGGGTTTGTTGAAAAGTTGCTGTTTATTTTAGCATGCTCAACTTTACAATTGGTGCCCCATACTTGGGTGTCAAAGTTAAAGTCAATTGAATACATGTAAATGTAGGCTAAGTGATTGCGCTGATGCAGTGACCACCATTTAATTCCTTTAAGAAATTATAAAGACTGACAAGCGCAACTTAGATTTTTGCTGTCATCTTTTCTCCTGTTAACATTGGACATCAATAGATCCCTTCCTAAAAATAAATCCAATGCAAGAGATGTGGACAAAATCCACAGTGCCTCTTTTCCATGAAAAAGTATTCCAAAGTTTATTTGTTTTTTATTATTTTTGGATATATTCATTTTAATGAGTTTTTCCAACTCTATAATAATTGTTCAGTAGATAAATAATTTTGTGTTCTAATGTCAAAACATGACAAAGATCAATTTACAGACAATGTTGTGTTTCCTCACAGAAAACAACTACAGGAGGCTTTGTGCCGCTACACCGCAGATACCATCACTTACATTGACACAGTGAGAGGATTCTGTCAGAGGATCTCCTCATGGATGGATGCAAGGAAGACAGAGTTGGTCCACATGAGGGACATCAAAGACAGAGCTGACAAAATTGACTTGAGCTTTAGCCATGTTACCCAGTCAGAGAGCAAAGGTAAGGCTCTGTGGGAATATATTAAGAACAAGATAACCATAAAGTCTGCAGACAGCAGCTGTGCAAAGCTGCAGAAAGAGTTGGCTGATGTGTTAAAGTTCACTCTGGGAGGTCTGAAGAAGCTCGACCACTTCCTGGAGGCAGTGGAGAAGTTGGCGGTCACCTCACTTCAGGTGTTCATGGAGGAGAACCAGGTGTTACACTTGCCAGGAGGGATCAGCCTTGAACATGTTCAGGTTGTCATCATTACTGCACGACAAATATGTCCTCTCCTCCTCGAGTTTAAAAGAGATGCAAGTGTCTTCTTCCTCCCCAAACTTCAGAATGTGGAAGTGCTGTCGTACCAACTGGACAAATACATAAAAACCACCCGGATAGATCTGTAAGCTGTTGGAGAAAAGGTATCTCTTATTAATATATTTATTTGCACATCATGTTCTTTAGCTTTTAAATATGAATCTGAAATGATAATTACTTAAAAACAGAAAGACCGGGGAATTTTTCAATTCAAAGAAAATATATTTAGAATTATTTACACAGAAAATGCCAACATGCTTCAAATACAAGATATGATAATTATCCGTTTCTATTTCAGTCAGCGTCTCCTGAGCATGACGACAACAACTCTGGCAGACCTTGGTGTAAATTTGTCTGAAGATGACGCACAAAGAATTCTTTCTCACATTAATCAGCAAGTTGAACTGGGGTAAGTAAAACCTCTGTTTTGTTTGTTTGGGGCCGAAAACAAAAAAGACACTAAAATCAATTGTTCCCTTTTCAGACTACTATTTCAGAGAGCGACCACAAAACCTGTTGTAGACCTCGATGTGGATTTGTCTGAAGATGAAATACAAAGGATGCTTAGTCACATTAATCAGCTTGATGAAATCAGGTATGTATCATACAAAAGTGTGTATATATATATATATACATATACATATATATATATATATATATATATATATATATATATATATATATATATATATATATATGAGAGAGAGAGAGAGAGAGAGAGAGAGAGAGAGAGAGAGAGAGAGAGATAAACTCAATGGATTCTTTACAAATCAGCACCTGATTAATCAAAAAACACTTATTGGCAATCAAGCAGTTTTGGGTTAAATCAATGATAACTAATGATTATCAGGGATGATAAATAATAAGATCCAATTTACATTAGATCACCATGGGGCACTATGCTTGAAGAAGAGAAAACATAGATTTGTGGATAATTTTATCTTTTCTCTTAATCAGGATGGACCAGAACTTCAGACTGGTGTTCTTGTTCCAGGATGTTTCGTGTTCTGGCTTCATCGATGAGTTCAAAGAGCGACAACCCGGGATGCTGCAGTTTCTAACAGACCTGGAGGAGGTTGCTGTTCAACTAGACAAGATGAATAAGGGGGCAAGGATCTCCAGTGTCACAGGCAGCTCAGTGGGGGCAGTTGGAGGTGTGCTTTCCATTGTTGGTTTGGCATTAATTCCTGTAACAGCAGGAGTGTCTCTCGGTCTGACAATAGGTGGGGTAGCGCTGGGAGTGACCAGCGGAGTCAACAGTGCTGTCACCACCGCCACAGAGATAGGGGTAAACCGTACACAACAAAAGAAAGCCAGTGAAGTCTTCCAGAGCTTCATGGAGGATGTTCAGAGTCTTCAGGGTTGTCTGGAGGAGGTCATGGGTCAAATTGGCTCCAACTTAGAGGCAAGTAACATAGAATTGGTTGTTGGAGCAGGCAGGGTGCTCGGTAAAGTTGGTGCTGTTGGAAAAGGTATTGACTCACTTGTTGACGCTACCTCTGCTTTGAAGTCGTTGAACAGTGAGGAGGTGATTGTAAGTGCTGGCAGGCTGGTGGCTCAGGAAGGCAAAGCCTTACGCAACGTGCCCAGGGCGGCCTCAGATATCCCAGATATCACTCAGGCAGCAGTCAAAGGGCCTCTTGCTCTTACTAAGTCAGCCAGAGCAGGTTTCATTGCACTCAATGCTCTTTTCCTTGGCATGGATGTCTTCTTCATCTGTAAGGATGGCTACAGTCTGTCCAAAGGCAGCGAGACTGAAGTCTCAAAGTTCATCAGAGCCAGAGCTGAACTTTGGAGCTCAGAGATGGACTCATGGAAGAAGGTCCATGACTCCCTGTGCAAAGGTCAGAAGACATCAGAGGAACACCGAGCCGTCCTGGACAGGACATTTTATCCAAGGAGGTAGATAGAGAGCAGAGGGAAAAAAATGAAATATCAGTCTGATCAAGTGAACGAAAATTAAATAAAAGTCAGTGTCTATCACTGATCATCAGAATCACACATCATTTAAATCTATCTTTAAGGGATTCTTAATCAGCTGTATTTCTAATGACAAACATGATTCATTGAGTATCTGTATAATAACTATCACATGGTCAGTATGAGTGTTGTCACTATGAAGCTTATCTCAAAACATAATGCTTATGTACCATTCAGAAAAAGATTGTGTGTTGTTGAGTAAGTGAAAATATTTTACATGCATGCATTTTGTAATTATTCAATATATCTCTGACTATATAAAAACATTTTTTCTGTCTTATAACAAATAGAACTTAGTTTTTAGATTTTCTTCTTTTTCTGTATTTGACACATAGTAGCCGATGTATATTAGTACTTGGATGGTTGTTGATTCGTTTCAAACACTGTAGAATTATGTTTTCCAAAGCTGTGGTGTCATTAAAGGTTCCTGCTTTACCTTCATCTTTGAAAAGTCTCATTTTTGTATTCTTTTTATCACTGTTGTCAGATATTTTACAACCTGAATATTTTGCTTCGTTTTTTTCTGTTGGTTGTTATTTTTACAAGGAAAGACCATTTGACTTCATTTATATGATATCGAAAAATAAGAGTAAAAATAAATTGTTTGTACTAAACTTTACAGACAATAAAGAGGAAATCAAAGTTCTTCTCAGAAAAAGAGGAGGTTTTTATCACATCAACACAAAAACAGTTAATGTCTCCAAGGCTGTTGTAAACATGTATTTTACACCATAATATGACTGATGAACATGGATATAAACATAAAGATCTGTTACCTGGAGCTGATTACGTGTTTTCACAAAGTTAATATCCTGAGAACACAGCTAAAATAAGGTCCATCTAATAGTTATGGAGACATTTAACAAAAAAAATACAATGAATGAAACTCATGGTGCTGTTACAGAATAGTTAGACAATTGCCAAATAGAAAGCTTCATCATCGGGGTACGATGATAAAATGGTGTGTTAATCCATCAAATAGATACTGAAATATTTCTCTGAGGACCATGAACAAAATGTTATGCTGCTAACACGGCTCAACTTCACTCCAGCTGGCAGTATTTCAGATATAGACCTATAAAGGAATAAGCCAACAGTCATTAACTTGCACAAGTCCAAAGTCCGGCCACTGCACCAGCTGTTTATGCTCTTCTCACATTTAGTAATAAATGCTTTGACTGATAAACATTGCATGTGAAAATAAATATTATTATGTTTGCTGTTAAGCTAAGACCTGCCATTTGTAACTACTTGCCGTAGATAATTTGATTACTGATCTGAAGATATACATGACATCAATTCGTCAATTCATACCAGCAACTGGGTTAAATGTTTAATTTTTGGTTTTATATAACTATACATTTCATGTGAGGGAACAGTGTACCTTTTTAGCCTTATCTTTGAAGTGTTCTATTGTTGCAATGCTTTAACTTCATAATGTAATCTTGCCACATTGTCTGTACCACCCAATTAATCATGTACCTGACTCTCCTCTGTATCGCTGTCAAAATGAAAAAGATGTATTAACGTAAATAAATCCAAATTAGCTTTAACTCTGAGCAGACATTTAACGCATTTAACGTAATAAACAGATTTTAAAAGTAACAGTAAAATGTCTTGCCTTCATGATTCTTTTTGTTGTAGGGCCACTATCTTTGGATGGATAAATTATATTTATATTTATGAGGAATTTTTCTTTTGAGATCTCTCTTTTAACCATTAGGGGGTCCAGAGTCTGGATCAGCTTGAACACTGTAGCCCTGATCCAGTATTTCCATATGGAATTATCTAATGTCCCTCTATTATTTTGATATGTTGTTTTACAGAGGGCTGTAAAAACTAACAAAGGTAAGAAATCAGTTAAGGAGTTCATCCTGAAGGGTGTTTTTTAACCTCTACTGTAGATATTGCATCGAACTTGGTGTTTTGACCAGCTCTCATCTGCACTAAACAAGTGACTGATTTTTAGTTGCCATGACACAGATAATGGAGGTAAATAAATCAGTCTGAGTACAAAGCTGATTTGTTTATTTTTTTGTAAGAGAAGTTTTGCAGCACCGGCACATACGCAGACACATGGCAAACTATAGTCACACACAGAATTTACAGTAAACCAACGATGACATGAAGATTAAATTAACACTACCATGACTAAGGCAGCCTTTACAAGAACTGACCGGTGTGTTCAGTGAAGAGTTGCAGTGTTACAGGTTGAGCAATAATTTTGCAGATGCAGCATTTTGTTGCCACAGTATTAGTTCCTCGTGACGTCCCTTTAGTAAAAATGAAAAATCCAAACTAGACGTATCACGTGACATGTCACGTAGAGCGTTTGCCACAACCAAGGCCCAACATTCACCTTTTTCACTCACTCATAGAGACCAGCCATCCAAATTCTTGACTGCTCATCAAGATCCATGTATTATTCCCTGAGAAACTAACAAAAGTGTTGAAAAAGGCATGCTTGCAGTGTTAAAGATAGTGAAACTGTCTGATCCCTCCCTGCATCCGGATTCACATCGAAAGGTAATGGGGTCTATTCTGTTGGACCTCATCTTCTATCCAAGTTGAGCAGAAATTCATTCAGTAGTTTTTGTGGAATATTGCAGACAAACCAACCAAGATAACCTCTGTGGCACAGGTACCTATTTACAAACTTTATACACACATATATAAGGTTGACTGAATGATGATTACACCTGTAGCAGTGCGTGATTGGTTTTAAATGTGTTTGACAATTAGAACCACTTTCTTTAATATCTCTTTATGCCAGGGGGGCCGTTGGGCCGTTGGACTGGGGCCTAACCCCCTACCTGAAACAAATATAAGGAATCTAAGACTGCGAAAATAGGATTACCAAACCCATCAGAAGAAGAGAATAGATCCTATCACCAGAGTGAGCCTCCTGACTGACTGACTGACTGACTGACTGCATATTTATCACATGTTCACACAACTTGTTGGAACAATAGACTAGTCAGCAATGCGGTGCAAGGCAATTTCTGCATTTTCAGCAATGGTCATTTCAGCTGGAAGCATTCCTTTTCTAGGAATGATTACTTTCTTTGGACCCTCTCCACTACAATACACTCACCTCAATCATTAATTTATAGGTCTATAGGCATATAATATGTATAAGATTAGATGTCTTAATGTCAACCATAATCAAAGCAGTCACATGATCCCTGGTTTTTATTTCTTTTTGTAAGAGAGTTTCGGCAGCACCGACACATGTGCAGACACATTGCAAACTATAGTCACACACTGAATTTATAGTAAACCAACGATGACATGAAGATTAGATTAACAGCCTTTAATACTACCATGACTAAGGCAGCCTTTACAAGAACTGACCGGTGTGTTCAGTGAAGAGTTGCAGTGTTACAGGTTGAGCAATAATTTTGCAGATGCAGCATTTTGTTGCCACAGGATCAGTTCCTCGTGACGTCCCTTTAATAAAAATGAAAAATCCAAACTAGACGTATCACGTGACATGTCACGTAGAGCGTTTGCCACAACCAAGGCCTAACATTCCCCTTTTTCACTCACTCATAGAGACCAGCCACCTAAATTCTTGATTGTTCATCAAGATCCATGTATTATTCCCTGAGAAACTAACAAAAGTGTTGAAAAACGCATGCTTGCAGCTACCAAACCCATCAGAAGAAAAGAACAGATCCTCTCACCAGAGTGAGCCTCCTGACTGACTGACTGACTGACTGCCGCTCAGTCTGGGTGGTAGAATGGTGGAAGGTGCTCACTGTCAATGGTTAGCATATTTATCATGTCCACACACCTTGTTAGTCACTAATTTATAGGTCTATAGGCATATAATATGTATAAGATGAGATGTCCTAATGTCAACCATAATCAAACCAGTCACATGATCCCTGGTTTCCATAGGCTCAGGTATTTTGTCTGAGCTTCCTATAAGACAGCTGTTCCAAAGAGCAAAATAGATTTAACCTTACAGCTATAACTTACAGTTACTCCAGGAGCAAACATCTGCTTTACACCTGATACCTTCTAATATGAAAAAGTAATAGATTAGATTAGATTAGATTAGATTAGATAGACTGAATTTATCCCACAACGGGGAAATTCACTCATCACAACAGCACAAGATGCAACAAGTACAGGAAAAAGAGTCAGACTGAGACCAGGTATGAATAAATGACGTTCTTGGTCTATGCTCACTTCACTTAAACAGACTGATGACCCATACTTTACGTGCTTAAACAACTGCTTTCATTTTCATATCAGTGTGGTCTTATATAAAAACCCAACTGCTTAACATTACACAGGAGAAGGAAGACTGCTGTGTGCAGTGTGCGCTCAAGGTAAGCTCTGGTTTTACACTTTTGACTTACAGGCATCAAGTGATATCTTTGAATACAGTTTGCTTCTTTACTACAAAGACCATTTTGTCTCACCATCTTATTGTTGGTTATGTCGACAACAAAAAACTGTTACATGATTAAAAACTTTGAATTTTGACTTATTTTCCTTTTGCCACCGCAGCTATCAGCCTACAATAGAGCTACAACGAGTCGTCGACAGTGTGTCAAGTGGAGACAAACAGCTAAGGTAAAGTTATGAATTTTGATTTTGTTTTTGTTTTTTAAATCAATAATGTGTCAAATCTACAGGCATTATGTCTCCTTCTACGGGAACTAGAAGTTCTGACATTAGAAAGGAGAAATGAGAAATTAATCCATAATATAAAGAGTAACATCATCTCTCCTATCTGTGGTACCTGACCATTTCCCTAATCTGGCAATTTATTATATTTGGACAGGACCGACTCAGGCGAAGCATAAAACTACTGGAAACTCAAAAACTTTAAAAACAAATTTAAAATCCTGCCACAGCTTGAGTTTGGTTCATATGTAAGAGATAAACAAAAAGAATGTATGTGCACATTAAAGTTGCTCACTTAATGCAACAAAACAGAAATCTGGAAAATCTGAAAAAAGAAATCTGTTTAAAGTCTGAAAACATTTTAAATCTTGACCTTTATACTTTTTTTTCTCCACAGCTGATAACAAGGAAACCAGCAAGGAGATGTAGACAGCGTACCAAGTGAAGACGAACAGATGTCGGGGAAAAGGTAAAGAATATTTATGTTGTTGCTTTCCAGACTAAAGAGTTCAGGATAAAGCATATGAATGCACATGATTTAAAAGAAGCTAATAAAAAGATAAATTGTAGGCAAATGAGAGGTAATGAGTTATGAGATCGCATTTTGGCCAAAGTGATTTGGCCTATGTTGCTCTCGGCAAGGACTGATGCCTGCATTCAACTGTCCACTCATGTGATTGGTCAACCAGAACACTTGGACAATACCATAATCTCCATTATTGAGGTCATTATTGAATGTATGAAAGTCACTTTGCAAAATGGTCAAAAATATGTACTGATAACACATTTTGGTGAGGAGAGAAACAAAGTTCACTGATTTGTAGCTGCCAAGATTTGCATCCCCTGTTATTTCAGCCAGGAAGACAGGAAGTTACATTTATGAAATGTCCAAAACATGTGCTGTCAACATGAATTGACTTTAAAGTAGGGATGCACCGATCCACATTATTTCACTTCCGATCCGATCCCGATACCTGAATTTGGATATCTGCAGATACCGATGCTATTCCGATACCAGAGCTCTGTTTGCTTTAATATTATTAGGGATCAAGCAGTGAAACTGCGAGAGACCCATAGTGATTATATGTTTTCTTATTATTATACTTCCTCTGCCATTGAAGTCTATGGCAGCCCATAGAACGCCTTGGTAAAAAGTGCTGAAATTTGGCTGAAAGTTTCGGACCGCTGCCATATTGGATTATGTCAGAAAGCTTTAAAATCTTCACGGGTCACAAAGTTTGTTGGATTTGCTCGAAACTTGACACAGATGATCTTCAGACCAAGCTGCACAAAAGTTATTTCAAAGATTTTTCTATTTCAAGTTTATTCTCCCGTGAGAGGCAATTGAAACAGGAAGTGGGCTGTCGTCTCACCGATGCTATGACTTAGCGTAACCAAACTTGGTACCTGGAGTCAAGACACTGTCCCAATCACTCACACCAATTTTCAGGCTTTTGCATTGAACGCTCTAGCGCCACCACTAGTTCAATGTTTGACATGCATTTATGCTTGTAAATTCTTTAAAATGCGTGTTGCTTACTTTGCTCACAAGTCTGCACTGCATAACTTGCACAGTTTTACTGTTTGACCCCCTAATTCGGGGTCAAGCTGTAAAACTGCGCAAGTTTGCGCTGCATAACTTGCCCAGTTTTACTGTTTGACCCCCTAATTCGGGCTCAAGCAGTAAAACTGCGCAAGTCTGCGCTGCATAACTGGCACAGTTACCTGCGTGACACCCTATAGTGATTCTATGCATTGAACGCTCTAGCACCACCACTAGTTCAATGTTTGACATGCATTTATGCTTGTAAATTCTTTGAAATGCATGCTGCTTACTTTGCTTACAACTCTGTGTTGCATAACGTTACAATCACTCACATCAATTTGTGTGCCAATGCATCGAACACTCTAGCGCCACCATCAGTTCAGTATTGGACATGCGTATTTGATTTTAAGTTTATTAAAGTGCATACAGCTTACAATGCTTACAGCTCTTTGCTGCATAACATTTATAATCACTTACATCATTTTTGTGCCTCTGCATTGAACGCTCTAGCACCTCCACCAGTTCAATATTGGACATGCATATGTTTGTAAATTCTCTAAAATGCGTACTGCTTACGTTGCTCACAAGTCTGCGCTGCATAACTTGCACAGTTGCGTCCCAGCTTGACCCCCTCATTGATGCTTGCAGCTATATTTATTATCATTATTGTTGATTTGATATGAGGCTGAAATAAACTCCTCTCTACAGGCAAGTATGATATGTACGTATGAAACGTCAACGTCAGAAAAGGAAGTCAGAAAAATAGGAAATCCTGTTAACAGGAAAAATCCCACCCTAAAAACAAATATGCAACTGTAAGGTTTCAAATTGATTGTCAATATTTATTAAATTCCAAAAAAACAAAAATACCTGTCATATTAATACTAATACTTGTCTGCTGGGAGTTTACATTGCTTTTGGAATGACTCCAGAAGTGATTCCTGACGGTTCCCCCTGGCAAAAAATTCCTTAAGCTTTACGTTGGTATTGGACCCGATACCAATACTGGATCGGATCAGCCCCATCCCTACTTTAAAGTGTCTCTAGAGAAATATAATAGAAGGGATGCATAATGGGATGCATTGTTTGCCGTGGCTAATTTTGGAGTTTACTCAAAACTCAATACAAAGGAGGGGATGCATTGTGGCCCCAGGTCTTTAACCATGCAGATTATCCCAGTTTTATTTAGGTTTTGAGTTATCAGGCTTTGAAACTGTTGCCAGAGCCTGTTGCCAGAGAGAGAGAGAGAGAGAGAGAGAGTTCTGTTTTTCCATAATTACAAGAAAAAAATCATAACTACCAGGGTTGGAATTTCATCATTTTAGGGGCAAGGCCATTGAGTAAAATTTGATGGTTTACCTTTCAGATTGATACCATAACATCCTAATTTATAATAAGACATGGATTATGTATTAAACCATTTTTTAATACCAATATCAAGTTAATGTTACATTAGAACATTTGTTTCTTTTTTTTTGGTTTGTTTTTAAGTAGGGTTAGGGTTAGGTGATTTTGGTGACACTACACTGAATATTAGTGAAGTTATTGAATATTTCTCCCAAATAAATATCCCGAAATTCTCCAAAATTATGCCAAAGCACATTGTTTTCCAAACAAACAGTTGTAGAATAATCAGCAGGAGACCACTGATGTGTGGAGTGATTTTGGTGACACTACACTGAACAATAGTGAAGTTATTGTTCATTTTTTGTAGTATCTCTTTTCGGTGTTGCACTTTCTAGACGGTCCCTGCGCCCTCGTCTCACAAATGGCTGACCACAGAAACCAATGTTATTTGTCCAGCCCGGAGGAGTGCTCGTTTTGATGAAAATACGGTTGTAGTTCGTTGTCTACCTTACTACGGTAGGAAAGATTCGGCGTTTGTGTTTTAACAATGTTTCACTTATGAGTTATTGATCCGTGAAGTTTGAATATATTTCCAACTTTACCAAACTAAATCCTGTCACATAAGTCACGTATCATATCAAAACCAGCTGAGCTCGCTTGCGTACCTGTGCTGTAAGTGTCGTTCTTCCATTTTGAGATGCTGTTGTTTGAGAGGCTTTCACGTGAGCTCATCAATGTGATGATGAGACTCCACCTGCGCGAACCGCGAACTCACTCAAGTTCTATTCAAGGCAAACCCACTACGCTGCACTGGCGCTTTTTACATGGAACTTGGACAGAGCCAGGGGCACAAAGGCCACTGTGGCCGTACGATGATTTTTTTTCACTGGGCATCAAGGCCAACGTGTAGGGCAATGGGGGCCATGGCCGTGAAATTCCTACCCTGGCAACTACACAATAACAGATAAGAATTTTCAGCTATATCGCGACCTATTGCATGTAACTTTGTATCTGCATTGTACAAATGCATTGTGTAATTGTTAGTAGATCATTTATTTTGTTTTCCCATATCAAAACATGACAAAGATCGCTCTCTACTTTACTTTACTCTATTTTCTTACAGAAAACAACTACAGGAGGCCTTGTGCCGTTACACCACAGATACCCTCACTTACATTGACACAGTGAGAGGATTCTGTCAGAGGATCTCCTCATGGATGGATGCAAGGAATAAAGAGTTGAGCAAGCTGTGGGACATCAAAGACAGAGCTGAAAAAGTTGACCCGAGCTTAAGCCATGTTACCAAGTCAAAAAGGAAAGGTAAGGCTCTGGGGGAATATATTAAGAACACGGTAAAGTCTGCAGACAAGAGGCGTGAAGAGCTGCAGAAAGAGCTGGCTGCTGTGTTGGAGGTCACTCTGGGAGGTCTGAAGAAGCTCGACCACTTCCTGGAGGCGGTGGAGAAGCTGGCGGTCACCTCACTTCAGGTGTTCATGGAGGAGAACCAGGTGTTACACCTGCCCAAAGGGATCAGCCTTCAACATGTTCAGGATGTCATCATTTTTGCACGACTCATCTGTCCTCTCCTCCTCGAGTTTAAAAGAGATGCAAGTGTCTTCTTCCTCCCCAAACTTCAGAATGTGGAAGTGCTGTCGTACCAACTGGACAAATACATAAAGACCACCCGGATAATCTGTGAGGAGTTGGAGAAAAGGTATCTCTTATTATTATATTTATTTGCACATCATGTTCTTCAGCTTTTTAAAAATGAATTGGCTGCTTCTATTTCAGTCAGCGTCTCCTGAGCATGACAACAACAACTCTGGCAGACCTCGGTGTAAATTTGTCTGAAGATGACGCACAAAGAATTCTTTGTCACATTAATCAAGATGGTTTGTTTGGGGCCAAAAACAAACAAGATACTAAAATCAATTGTTCCCTTTTCAGACTACTATTTCAGAGAGCAACCTCAAAACCTGTTGTGGACCTCGATGTGGATTTGTCTGAAGATGAAATACAAAGGATGCTTGGTCACATTAATCAGCTTGATGAAATCAGGTATGTATTATACAAAAGTATTATCCATGTATATTTTGGGGGGACAAAGTATTACATTTATATATGTGTGTACTCCTACGCAGTGTTAACTCTACATCATTATGTTACAAAAGACACATGCAATACATTTGTAGGGTTGATTTTACCAAATATTACGGAAATATGGTGAATTATTGTTACATGGAACGAATTTGATTATTTGTCCATCCATATAAATAAGGACATTTAGTGAGGAAATTTGTGTTTGGTAGACTATTTCTTTGTTGTAACAAAAAAAAAAAAACAGATTTCTATATTTTTTAACCTTGAAGATAAAAAATATTAAAATCAGTTGTACACAAACACAAATTGTGTAAGCTGAACATTGCTTTCTTAAAGCCATATTGATATTTACAGAGTCTTTAGGGGGCTCACTCAGACTCCTTTTCATATTCTGCAGAATAATTAAATAAACTGTTGACATAAAAGGTTTTGATGAGTTGATTCATTTTCTATATTTACTCTTCATCAGGATGGACCAGAACTTCAGACTGGTGTTCTTGTTCCAGGATGTTTCATGTTCTGTCTTCATCAATGAGTTCAAAGAGCGACAACCCGGAATGCTGCAGTTTCTGAAAGACCTGGAGAGGAGGGCTGTTCAACTAGACAAGATGAATAAGGGCGCAAGGATCTCCAGTGTGGCAAGCAGCTCAGTGGGCGCAGTTGGGACTGTGCTTTCCATTGTTGGTTTGGCATTGATTCCCGTAACAGGAGGAGTGTCTCTAGGTCTGACAATAGGTGGGATAGCGCTGAGAGTGACCAGCGGAGTCAACAGTGCTGTCACCACCGCCACAGAGATGGGAGTAAAACGTACACAACAAAAGAAAGCCAGTAAAGTCTTCAAGAGCTTCATGAAAGATTTTCAAACTCTTCAGGGTTGTCTGGAGGAGGTCATCTGTCAAATAGGCTCTAACTTAGAGGCAAGTGACATAGAATTGGTTGTTGGAGCAGGCAAGGTGCTCGGTAAAGTTGGTGGTGTTGGAAAAGGTATTCATGGACTTGTTGACGCTGCCTCTGCTTTGAAGTTGTTGAAGAATGAGAGGGCGATTGTAAGTGCTGGCAGGGTGGTGGCTCAGGAAGGCAAAGCCTTACGCAACGTGCCCAGGGCGGCCTCAGATATCCCAGATATCACTCAGGCAGCAGTCAAAGGGCCTCTTGCTCTTACTAAGTCAGCCAGAGCAGGTTCCATTACACTCAATGCTCTTTTCCTTGGCATGGATGTCTTCATCATCTGTAAGGATAGCTACAGTCTGTCCAAAGGCAGCGAGACTGAATTCTCTCAGTTCATCAGAGCCAGAGCTTCACTTTGGAGCTCAGAGATGGACTCATGGAAGAAGATCCATGACTCCCTGTGCAAAGGTCAGAAGACATCAGAGGAACACAGAGCCGTCCTGGACAAGACATTTTATCCAGTGAGGGCGATCAAGAAGAATAAATCCCTGTGCAAAGTTCTGCCGACATCAAAGAATGAACATGCTGTTCTGGACAATCCATCTGATCCAGAGAAGGAGATCAAGAAGAATGAATCCCTGTGCAAAGGTCTGTCAACATCAAAGAATGAACATGCTGTTCTGGACAATCCATCTGATCCAGAGAAGGAGGTCAAGAAGAACGAAGACAAAAACAGATGCAATGATGATGTGAAGACAACAAGAAAAAATAAGAAAAAACGGAAAAAAAACAAACGTGCACAAAAGTTTGTGTAGTGCAGTAGTGCTCAGTGAGAGTCCTGCAATTATGGCAACACTCACGATTTGCCTTTTTGTTCATCTATGAATCGTGTTTAGATCCTTCTCAGGAGCTGTCCCCTCTTTCTGGAACTCCCTCCCCAAACACATCAGAGACTGTGCAGACCTCTATACCTTCAAAACACTCACCAAAACTCACCTTTTAAAAATTGCTTTTAAGGTATAACTTGTCTCTTTTTTTATATATTTTTAGTGTTTTGTTTTTAAATTTCTGCCTTTAAACCTGTAAATTGTCTTTGTGTACCCTGATTATCGCTATATAAAATAAATATATTATTATTATATACATCCCCAATCATCCACAATCATTAAAGCGTATATTTTGGAGATACTTTATTAGCTTTGATTCTGATGAAGTAAACAATTTCACTGTCATATTTTAAATGATTATATCGCCAGAATGTCTGTTTATATAATGTCACTTTTTTAAAATAAGATTACTTTAGTATGTGCACATGACATTTAGTAATAAATGCTTTAACTGATAAACATTGTATGTGAAAATAAATATTAATATGTTTGCTGTTGAGCTGAGAGCTGCCATTTGTAGCCACTTCATGTAAATAATTTGTTTACTGATCTGAAGATATACATGACGTCAATTCGTCAATTCATACCAGCAATTGGGTTAAATGTTCATTTTTTGTTTTTCATAACTGTACATTTTATAGGAGGGAACAGTGTACCTGTTTAGCTTTGTCTTTGAAGTGTTCTATTGTTGCAGTGTTTTAAATTTATAATGTAATCTTGCCTCATTGCCTGTACCAGGTAATTAATCATGTACTTGACTCCCCTCTGTATCGCTGTCGAGATGAAAAAGATGTCTTAACGTGAATAAATCCAAATGAGCTTTAACTCTGAGCACACATTTAACGCTTTAACATAATAAACAGATTCTAAAAGTAACAGTAAAATGTCTTGCATTCATGATTCTTTTTTGTTTTAAGGCCTCTATCTTTGGATGAGGAGCTTCATACATTAAGAGGATAATAGTGACCTTCATACACATTTATTAAATGGTGCTGACCTCATTCTGTCGTAAGTATCTTGAATATCGGAGCTGAATATGTAGTAACATATTTATTGTCATTATACAACACAGGATTGAACAATGAAGTGCAGTCATAGCTCTCTATGCAAAGGGAAATGGTGTAAATTATTTCTGTCCTGGTCCATGAGATTACTATCTTAAAGTATTCAGACAGGGGAAAAAGAGATCCAAACAAGAACTTCTCTGTCAATCTTTGGTTATTCTGAGAGTTTTGTAGCCATCAACAAGCATTAATGGTGGGACATGGTTGCAGATAAAAATATACAGCGCCTATAAAAAAGTGTTCACCCCTTTGGATCATTTTCTCTTTTATTGCTTTCATGAATTAACTCATGGACTATATACAAAAAGAAACACTTGTGAAAGTTGTTCATCAGCCTCCAAACTACCTTTGATATAAAAAGATGAAGCTGCACACTTTAAACCCAGACTGAGAATAAAAAATGGAAAACTTCCTTCAGCAGATGTAAGTGAAAGCAGCTTTCTGGAGTCAAACGCTGCACATACGTCATTCTGCTCAGTGACGCTCAAACACTCACGTTTCCCTTTTGAGATCTCACTTTTAACCATTAGGGGGCTCCAGAGTCTGGATCAGCTTGAACACTGCAGCCCTGACCCAATATTTCCTGTGCAACAAACATTTCCTGAAAAGGGCTGTAAAAGTCTCCTTTACACTTATGAGACTGTGAGCTTGCAGTTTAGGATTTCTTGTTTTAATGACAGAAATGATAAAGATAGGAAATAGAGGTAAATAAATCTGGGGAATTAAGTGGGTCACTTAGTTTTTACCTCCCTTGTCTCCTCAGTCGCATGACTCAAACGTCACAAACTTTTTTACTCACTCAGAGAGACCAGCCACCTAAATACGGTGGATGTGGTGGTGGTGGTGGAGGGTGGTTGCAGCAGCAGCCTGATCTTGAGCGCCTGGTCTCAGGGCTCTGGGGGATATAAAAGTCCGACCTCTAACTGGGCTGGTGTCTCTTGCTTTTCTCCCATCGCCTGCACCTTTTCCTGGTGTGTTGAAACTATTGTTTTGCTCAACTACCACCACTTACATCACACCATCTCTCACCACATCCACATTTACACCACTGATGCCACTGACGTACACACCTTTTTTAACTGTTTGTTTGGTTTGGTTTTTTGTCATGGCCTGGAGCCAGGTTATGACAGCAGCTGTTGTTAATCCAGGAGCAAAAATCTGCTTTACAGCCGATACCTTCTAATATGAGAAAGTAACAGACTAGATTAGATCAGATTAGATTACATAGAGTTTATTTATACCACTTATTACAACAGCTCAAGATGCAACAATTACAGGAAAAAGACCCTTTCTTGGTCTATACTCACTTTCACTTTTATTTTTAAGGTCTGAAACAGACTGATGACTCATACTTTACTTGCTTAAATAGTAGAATCCTCTGCACTGCTTTCATTTTCCTTTTAGTGTTGGCTTTAGGGTGGGATATAAAACCAACTGCTCAATCGGCTGACATTGCACAGCAGGAGGAAGACTGCTGTGTGCAGCGTGCGCTCATGGTAAGCTCTGCTTTTACACTTTTGACTCACAGGCATCAAGTGATATGTTTAAATACAGTTTGCTTCTTTACTACAGAGACCATTCTGTCTTACTATCGTCGGTTATGTCATCAAACAAAAACTGTTACAGGATGAAAAACTTTGAATCCTGACTTATTTTCCTTTTGCCACCACAGCTGTCAGCCTATAGTAGAGCCACGAGGAGTCGTAGACAGTGTGCCAAGTGGAGTCGAACAGCTGTCGGGGAAAAGGTAAAGAATATTTATGTTGTTGCTTTCCAGACTAAAGCCTAAAATATGAGCACAGCCAAATAAGATAAAGTTATGTCCAGTGAAAGGTCTAATGCTTTGAGGATGTCAAGGTTTATTTTCTGTGTGTTATTTTGAAATCTACTTTAACTGAGGTTAATTCTAAAATAGATATCTACTTATGAATGCACATGATTTAAAATAACCTAATACAAAGCTAAATTTTAGGCAGATATAGGTAAAGAGTTCTGTAGCTGCAAAGATCTGCACTCTTAAAAATAAGGGTTCCAAAAGGGTTGTTCTACAAGGGCTGAGGTTCTACCTGGAACCATTTGCTTCTGAAAAACCCTTTCCCGAAGAAACGGTTTTTCAAGGGTTCTTGGCAACACTAACGGTTCCAGTAAGAACTATTTTGATCCAGAGAACCCTTTAAAAACCCTTTCCTGAATAAAGGGTTTTAAAAGGTTCTTGGTAACACTAATGGTTCCAGTAAGAACTATTTTGATCCAGAGAACCCTTTTTTGGAGAAAGAGTTCTTCAGGGATTGTTGAAAGCATGGGTATAAGATCCTGTATGGGTTCTTTGTAGAACCTCTCATGGGGGGTTCTGGGTGGAACCTTACACACACACTTCTAGGTATAACCCTTTATGTTGGGTTATAGGTAGAACCTTCCACCTTTATAAAACATTCTACTTGGAGCCAAAAAGGGTTCTCCTATGAGGACAAGCTGAAGAACCTTATATGGTTCTACTTAGAACTTTTATTTCTAAGAGTGTGCCTCCCTTGTTATTTCAGCCAGGAAGACAGGAAGTCACATTTACTAAATGTACGCTGTCAAGACCAAAACATGTGCTGGCAACATGATGTGACTTTAAAGTGTCTCTAGAGGAATATAACAGCAGGAATGCATAATGGGATGCATTGTTTGCCGTGGCAAATTTTGGAAAGAAACTACACTTCAGATCAAGTACAGTTATTGATGAACTCAACAAAAGAACATTATATTGTATCGTAGGGGCACGCAGCTGTCTGTGAGAAGGTAGGCCTTTGCACAACACTGAAACCACTTCCTGTAACAAGGGTTGTGAAAGGTGATTACCTTATAAACGCCTTCTTATAACCTACAAGAGTCTTTCCACTGTCCTTGAAAACTTGACATATAAAACTGATGGCACAGTAATGATGAGTGGACAAAAGGAAAGGTAGGTTACAGAGTTTCATCATTTTTTTTATTTGCTTTGCAAAACAGTAGGAAAATTTAAAGTGAAGCCAGGATCAATTTAGAGGTTGCAGTTTGTGGTGCTGTTGAATAAACGAGAGGGAGAGATGTTCATCTCCGAGGCAAAAACGGAACATATTGACCTTCATGAAGGAAGGATTTATTGAAGAACTGTTGTAATGCATTAGTTTTAGCTAGGTGTATCTGCTAACCATCATGCAGAAGCTGATGTGTACACTGAAATATTTTAAGTCCATATTCTGTCCACCAACACTGTTCAACCATGTAGTGAAATGTTTGTTGTGTCTGCTCCAAATACCAACGGCAAAGCTTCAGCAGCAGAGTTAAATCAAGTGGATACCTTTGAAATATATTCTTTTCATGTGCAACTTTCTTAAATCTCTCACCACATCCACATTTACACCACTGATGCCACTGACGTACACACCTTTTTTTTTTAACTGTTTGTTTAGTTTCTTATTTTAATTGTAATAAATTACTTGCATTCATTTCACACTCTGCATCCTTTCCCATTTTTGTCATGGCCTAGAGCCAGGTTATGACAGCAGCAGTTGTTATTCCAGGAGCAAACATCTGCTTTACCGCCGATACCTTCTCACATTAAACAATAATGCTGTTAACAATAAATATGTGCCTTTCTTGGTCCATCCTTACTTTCCTTTTTATTTTCTTTGCCTTTACACTTCTAAAAATTTCCACGCACTCTGCACTGCTTTCACTTTCATTGCAGTGTGGTCTAATAAAAACAATCCAACTGGCCAAAAATGCAGGAAGGGGAAGCAGGAGGAAGACTGCTGTGTGCAGTGTGCACTCAAGATAAGATTTGGTTTCACACATTTGACTCACAGGCATCAAGTTGTATGATTAGATACAGCTTTCTTCTTTACTACAAAGACTGTTCTGTTTTACTATCTTACTTCAGGTAAAGTCAAAAGACATAAAACGTAAACTTTGAATCCTGACTTATTTTTCTTTGACACCACAGCTGTCAGCCTACAATAGAGCCACAAGGAGTCGTAGACAGTGTGCCAAGTGAAGACAAACAGCTGCGGTTTGTACTGCCACAGCTTGGGTGTGATCAACAAAAACAATGTATGTGTGCATTGAAGTTCTCAACAAAACAGAAATCTGTGTTTAAAGTCTGAAAAGTGATTTAAAATCTTGACCTCTTTGTCTTTTTTTTCCTCTAGAGCTGATAACGAGGAAACCAGATAGGAGTTTTGGACAGTGTGCCAAGTGAAGACGAACAGATGTCGGGGAAAAGGTAAAGGATATTTATAGAGTTCATTCACAGCAAAGCCTAAAATATGGGCACGGCCAAATAAGATAAAGTTATGTCTAGTGAAGATCTAATGCTTTGAGGATGTCAACATTTATTTATTGTCTCTAGAGAAATATAACAGAGGGGATGCATAATGGGACGCATTGTTTACCGTGGCTAATTTGGCTCCAAATGTTCAGAAACTAGACTTCAGATCAATTACAGATATTGATAAAGACAATAAAGAAGATTCTATTGTATTGCATGCATGCAGCTGTCTGTGTGAAGGCAGGCCAAGGCACAATACTTGAACTACTTCCTGGAAACAAGGGTGGTTAAAGATGATGACCTTATAAGAGCCTTCTCATAACCTACCAACAGGATTTCCACTGTCCTTGAAAACGTGGAACATAAATCTGCTGTTATTTGCAGAAGTGCCTTGTATTCAACAAAGAAAACAGCCTACTGGGAGATCAATTTTAAAATCTTGACTTCCTTTTCTCATGCTTTCACAAAAAGCCTTTGAGATTTTGGATTATTGCCAAATACAAACTCTATGGCAAACACAAGTTTATGATACTCACACATTTTGTTCAGCAGGATCATTTTCACAGATGAGCACCACTTTTTAGATTTTTGAAATGAAATTGCTTGAAGTAAAAAGCTAATGTTAGGCAATAAATAAAACACATTTCAGTCGCACGAGCACATGACACCTGAGCATTTTTATAATTAAATTGTGGGCCATTTAATGACGTATTTTATGTTGTTGCAGTGCAGAAATGCCTTCCAATTTGGGGGGTTTATGACTCAGTACACACAGACAGCCCAAAATAACTGAGATCAGAATTTGTGCCATTCCTTTGAGTGAAATTCAAATTCAAAGGTTCAGATGAACCTGCATGAGCTGCATCAATAAATGTCAGTATCTTGATTCTATAATGTATCCAGGCTGCTAATAAAGTGAATAGAATCCATTTCAAACACAAAAACATTTCATGTTTGCACACATTTTGAGCAGGATCATTCGTGGGATTCTGTCTGAACTTGAGTGTTTGATAACACATTGCAAGATCAAGCAAAAGATTTTTGAAATTTTGTCTTATCTATTATTTTTTTCTTTTTGGATAGGCAATTTATTTCTTTGCTTCAATCAGTTTTGCAAACCCTGTAAAGGCTGATCAATGGGTCACATTTCACATATCAGACATGATAAAGATTAATCTAGAGTCTACAATGTTGTCTTGTTTCACAGACAGGAACTACAAGAGGCTTTGTGCCGATACACCACAGATACCGTCAACGACATGAACACAGTGAGAGGATTCTGTGAGGGGATCTCTGCATGGAAGGATGCAAGAAAGACAGAGTTGAGCAAGCTGGAGGATATCAAAGACAAAGCTGACAAAGTCGATCTGAAGTTCAGTCATGTTACCAAGTCAGAGGAAACGTTTAAGGCTCTGGGGGAATATGTGAAGAGCAAAGTGACCACCAATTATGCAGACAGCAGGCGTGCAGAGCTGAAGACAGAGCTGGCTGCTGTGTTAACAGACACTCTTAGAGGTTTTGAGGAGCTCGACCGCTTGCTGGAGGCAGTGGAGAAGCTGGCAGTCACCTCACTTCATGTGTTCATGGAGGAGAACCAGGTGTTACACCTGCCAGGAGGGATCAGCCTTGAACATGTTCGAATTGTCATCACTGCTGCACGACAAATCTGCCCTCTCCTCCTCGAGTTTAAAAGAGATGCAAGTGTCTTCTTCCTCCCCAAACTTCAGAATGTGGAAGTGCTGTCATACCAACTGAACAAATACACAGAGACCACCCGGACAATCTGTGAGGAGTTGGAGAAAAGGTCTTATTAGCTCTCAAGCTTTTAAATATGAATCTGAAATAAAAAGTAAAATAACGCAAAAAAATATGAATTTAAAGTAAAAATGTAAGCTGTAAGTGGTTAAGTGTTAAATAGCTCTATATCCCATTAGTAATCACTGTTAGAGTGGTCAGTGGTCAGGGGTCCATGTCCCCCGCATGGAGGGAACTCACAAGGCAAACAAAACACGAGCAGAGCACGAGAGAAATCTCAACACCAGCAAATACTTTAGAAGAGCTAAACACAATAGCAAGCAGCACTGAAATAAATCATCATATGAGACGTAGCAATTTGGGACTGGAGTGGAGATGAGACCAGGGTTAAATAGCAGAGGTAGATGGGTCATTTTTTTTTCCTTTTTCTTCTTTACATACCAGAAATTATTAGTAATAATAATAATGATAATATGTTGGCGTTTAGCTTAACTTCCTGTCCATTTTACATTTGCAATCCCCTCTTTTGTCTTTTAGAGAAATGTGTTACTGACCAAACACTATTACAGTGATTACTGTTGGAATAAAGAGCTTCTTTTAATTAAAAAAAAATAGCTTTCAGCAACTATTAATTGTTCCCTTTTCAGTCAGCGCCTCCTGATGACTAAAAAGCATCTGGCAGACCTCAGTGGGAATCTGTCTGAAGATGACATACAAAGAATTGCTTCTCACATTAATCAGCATTTTGAATTAAGGTAAGTATTACCTCTGCGTGGTTAGTTTGGGCCATCAGGTTGTTAACATACAAGGTATTAAAAGCGATTGTTCCCTTTTAGACCACGTTTCCAGAGAACAACTACAGAAACTGTGGTGGACCTTGATGTGGATTTGTCTGAAGATGAAATACAAAGGATGCTTGATCACATTAATCAGCTTCACAAAATCAGGTGAGCATTATCCATAAATATCATCCACGTATGTTTGTGTTGGGTAATAAAACATTATGTTGATTGGCCACTGTAGGTCTGCGATCTGACCAGTGTTAACTAATTCTACATCATTACATGACAAAAACATACAAAATACAAATAGGGAAAATTTTGCTCAATTTTAATTAAAAATGCTGTTAAGAAGAATTATTGGTAGATGGAACCACTCTGACTATTCATCCACCAACATAATTGTTAGCCCAGTTATTAATTAGCACAAACCTGTTCCCTTGGTGATCAATCAATGAGGTCTATAGTGCACACATTGACTTTAGTGATGGAGATACCTGGAGGGGCCTGATTGGGAGGAACGGCCTCCTCGATCTGAACCCGAGTGGTGTTCTATTATTAGACTTCTGTGCTAGTCACAGTTTGTCTATAACGAACACCATGTTCGAACACAAGGATGCCCATAAGTGTACGTGGTACCAGAGCAGCCTAGGTCAAAGGTCAATGATTGATTTTATGATCGTATCATCTGATCTGAGGTCATGTGTTTTAGACACTCGGGTGAAGAGAGGGGTAGAGCTATCAACTGAACACCACCTGGTGATGAGTTGGGTTCGGTGGCGGGGAAACCCCTAGACAGACCTGGTAAGCCCAAATGAGTAGTGCAGGTAAAATGGGAACGTCTGGGGGAGGCCCCTGTCCGAGAAGCTTTCAACTCCCACCTCCGAAGGAGCTTCTCTAGCATCCCTGTGAAGGCTGGGGATATCGAACCTGAATGGATGTTCAAAGCTTCCGTTGTTGAAGCTGCAGCTGTGTCCTGCGGCCATAGGCTCTTAGGTTCCTCAAAGTGCGGCAACCCTCGGACACCGTGGTGGACACTGGTGGTCAGGGAAGCCGTCCAACTGAAGGAGGAGTCATGGGGGACTCCTGAGGCAGTTGCAGTCGCAGCTGTGGCAGAGGCAAAGCAGCGGGTGTGGAAGGAGTTTGGCGAGGCCATCGAGAAGGGAAACGGGGAACCATCCAAGCCGTGTACAGCAAGGATGGGACCTTGTTGACTTCAACTGAGGAGGTCATAGGGCAATGGAAGGAGTACTTTGGTGACCTCCTGAATCCCACTCAGCCACCCTCTGTAGCGGAGACAGAGCTGGAGGATGACGGGGTATCATCACCGATTTCCCCGGGTGAAGTCATTGCGAGAGTCAAACAACTCCACAGTGGCAAAGCCCCAGGGATCGATGAGATACCACCAGAAATGCTGAAGGCTCTGGGTGTTGGAGGGCTGTCTTGGTTGACACGCCTCTCCAACATTGCGTGGGGGTCGGTGACAAAGGAGTGGCAAACAGGTGTGGTGGTCCCCATCTTTAAGAAGGGGGACCAGAGGGTTTGTGCCAATTACAGAGGTATCACACTACTCAGCCTGCCTGGGAAAGTCTACTCCAAGGTGCTGGAAAGGAGGGTCCGGCCGATTGTCAAACCACAGATTGAAGAGGAACAATGCGGATTCCTTCCTGGTCGTGGAACAAAGGACCAGCTCTTTACTCTTGCAGGGATCCTGGAGGGGGCCTGGGAGTACAATCTCCCAGTCCACATGTGTTTTGTGGATCCGGAGAAGGCATATGACCGGGTCCCCAAGGATGTTTTGTGGGAGGTGCTGCGAGAGTATGGGGTGAGGGGGTCACTTCTCAGTGCCATCCAATCCCTATATTCTCAAAGCGAGAGCTGTGTGCGTGTACTCGTAAGTAAGTCGGACTGGTTCTAAGTGGGTGTTGGCCTCCGCCAGGGCTGTGCCTTGTCCCCAATCCTGTTTGTGATATACATTGACAGAATTTCTAGGCGCAGTCGTGGTGTGGAGGGGGTTGCAGGTTGGTGGCCTGGAGATCGTATCACTGCTTTTTGGGTTAGGGTTAGGGTTAGGGTTGAGGGAATGAGTCTTTGTCCCAAGTGAAGGAGTTTAAGTACCTCAGGGTTTTGTTCACGAGTGAGGGGATGATGGGGCAGGAGATCGACCGGAGAGCCAGATCAGCGGGTGCGGTGTTGTATGTGCTTCAGGGTTGTGACGAAAAGGAAGCTGAGCTAGAAGGCAAAGGTCTCGATCTACCGGTCAATCTTCGTCCCTACCCTCACTGAAAGAATGAGATCGCGGATACAAGTGGCCAAAATGGGTTTTCTCCACAGGGTGGCTCCCTTAGAGCTCAGCTCAGCCATCCGGGAGGGACTCGGAATAGAGCTGCTGCTCCTTTGTGTGGAAAGGAGCCAGTCAAGGTGGTTCGGGCATCTGATGAGGATGCCACCAGGGCACCTTCCTAGGGAGGTGTTCCTGGCACGTCCAACTGGGAGGAGACCTAGGGGTCCCGGTGACCCGACCCCGGATAAAGTGGATGACAATGGATGGATGGACAACTGTGAATAAATTAGACAAATACAGTTATGACAATGAATGACTGAGGACCAACACGTATCACATGAAGATGTGTTTAGAGACCATTAAGTAGAGGAATCATTCAGCAGCTGAGAGATGTGGCTAAATACGAAGATTTAAGGGATGCTAATGATAGCATGCATGATTTCAATAGGCCGGGCGTTCCACAATCTCAGGGGTTCTGACTGCAAAGGCCTGGTCAACTTTAGTTACAAGCCAGCCTTTTGGAAGAACCAGCAAAGCGTCATCCTCTGATCTTAGAGAATGTCAAGGTGCATAGGGGGTCAGTAAATCGCTAATGTAAATTTGGGTAACAAAGACTACCTAAAGTGTTAAAAGTAATGACAAAAAATTAAAGCCAATGTGAAATAAAAGTATTAACATCATGTGACCAAACACTATTAATGTTGGTTGGTCAAGGAACTGAGGGATTGCTGAGCAATCCAGATGATAATTCAATAAAGCATTGATTGGTGGATTAATTTTGTTTTTCCTCTTCATCAGGATGGACCAGAACTTCAGACTGGTGTTCTTGTTCCAGGATGTTTCATGTTCCAGCTTCATCAATGAGTTCAAAGAGCGACAACCCAGAATGCTGCAGTTTCTAACAGACCTGGAGGGGAGGGCTGTTAAGCTAGACAGCATGAATAAGGGAGCAAAGATCTCCAGTGTGGCAGGCAGCTCAGTGGGGGCAGCTGGAGGTGTGATTTCCATTGTTGGTTTGGCATTAATTCCTGTAACAGCAGGAGTGTCTCTAGGTCTGACAATAGGTGGGGCAGCACTGGGAGGAGTCAGCGCATTAAACACTATTGTCACCACTGCCACAGAGATGGGAGTAAACTATAAACGAAAAACTGAAGCCAGTGAACTCTTCCAGAGCTTCATGGATAATGTTCAGAGTCTCCAGGGTTGTCTGGAGAAGGTCATCAGTAAACAAATCACAAAAATGGAGGCAAGTGAGATGGAGGTGCTTGCAGAAATACGCAAAGTGATAAGTAACGGTCATGTAATAAGGAAATGTATTGATTTGCTTATTGATGCTGCCTCTTCTTTGAAGTTATTTAAAAGTGAAGTGATTGCAACTGCTGGCGGGGTGGTGCAGGGAGGTACAGCACTACGTAACGTGCCCAGGGTGGCCTCAGATATCCCTGAAATTAGTCAGGCAGCAGTCAAAGGGCCTCTTGCTCTTACTAAGTCAGCCAGAGCAGGTTTAATTGTAACCAATGCTCTCTTCCTTGGCGTGGATATCTTTTTCATCTGTAAAGATGGCTACAGTCTGTCTAAAGGCAGCGAGACTGAAGTCTCTCAGTTCATCAGAGCCAGAGCTGCACTTTGGAGCTCAGAGATGAACTCGTGGAAGAAGATCCATGACTCCCTGTGCAAAGGTCAGAAGACATCAGAGGAACACCGAGCCATCCTGGACAAGACATTTTATCAGAGGAGGGCAATAGAGAGCAACAACTAGGGAAATGAAATATCTGTCTCAAGAGGATGAAAAAATGAAATATAAGTAGGTCTCTGTGGTGAATTGTGGCAACTCAATTTTTCGTATTTCATTTTTCTTTTGTAACTCTGAGTAATATGAATAGGCCATGTCTGATGATGGAATCAAACTAATATGTAAATCACATCATCATCATCATGATCATCAGCATCAAACATCAATTTAATCTATCTTTGAGGGATTCTTACTCAGCTGTATTTCTAATGACAAACATGATTGAGTCTCTGTGTATTAACTATCACATGGTCAGTATGAGTGTTGTCACTATGAAGCTTGTCTCAAAACATAATGTGTATGTACCATTTAGAAACCGATTCTTTTACTATAAAGCTGCAATGTGTTGCATTTTGTGGTTATTCATATATCTGACTTTATAAAAAACATTCCATCTGTGTATTCAAATATTCTGTCTCATAACAAATAGAACTTTGTTTTTAGATTTTCTTCTTTTTCTGTATTTGACACATAGTAGCCAATGTATATTAGTACTTGGATTGTTGTTGACTTGTTTCAAACAATGTGGAATTGTGTTTTCCAAAGCTGTAGTGTCATTAAATGTTCATGTTTTACCTTCATCTTTGCATGTCATGTTTTAATTTTGCAATGTGACTGTGTCACTGTTTCGGTAACTTTACCACCTGAATATTTCACTTCATTTATATGATATCAAAAAAATAAGGGTAAAAAAAGTGTTTGTACTAAACTTTACTGTCAATAAAGAGGATTCTTCCATCTCTTGTAAAATGTGGTTCATCAATTTAGGAAAACAAAGTTCTTCTGAGACAAAGTTAAGGTTTTTATCACATCCACACAAAAACAGCTGATGTTTACAAGGCTGTTGTAAACATGTATTTTACACCAAAACAGATCTGTTACCTGGAGCTAATTGCGTGTTTTCACAAAATTAATATCCTGCGAATACAGCTCAAATAAGGTCCATCTAATAGTTATGGAGACATTTAACAAAAAAATGCAATGCATAAAACTCATGGTGGTGTTACAAAACAGTTAGATGATTGTCAAGTAGAAAGCTTCATCATCGGCGTACAATGGTAAAATCCATTAAATAGATACTGAAATATTTCTCTGAGGACCATGAACAAAATGTCATGCCGCTAACTTCACTCTTGTTGGCAGTGTATACCCAGCTGGCAGTATTTCAAATATAGACCTATAAAGGAATAAGCCAACAGTCATTAACTTGCACATGTCCAAAGTCCGGCCACTGTACCTGGTGTTGATGCTCCTCTCTCATCCTAAATGAGAACACTCTCTAATTCCTTCTGTGTGATTCAGAAGTAACATGGAGAAGATCACAGACCATTTCGTTTCACATTTCCCATCAAATACACAACTGCAGAGTACATCGACTCACTGCAGAGCTTTGAAATTCGAGATAGTGACATATTCCTTGTCACCTATCCAAAGTCAGGTGAGTGTGTCAAAACCTTTCAGAGGTATAGCACTGCTACTGCATTCATAGTTTTGATGGCTGGCTGGCAACAGATTAACTGATTAGTGATGTTTCATGTTTGTCCCCCCACAGGAACCATATGGACTCAGCAGATCATCATCTCCATCTGTGAGTTAGCCGGAGGTCTGAATGAATATCCAAACAACTTTAGGCAGATGCCATGGCTGGAGCACCTGGCTGATCATGGAGATTTCTCCCTACGACCCTCTCCACGACTCTTCTCCTCTCACCTCACCCCAGCTCTCATGCCTCCAGGTCTGAAGGACAAGAAGGGAAAGGTCAGTATTTATGGAGGATCAGTCAATCCCGCCAATAAAATAAGAGTTTAAGAAATGAAGTGAGAAAGTTCTACATTATAAATCTCAACATATTTGAGCATAAATCTGTTCAAATCTGAGTAGTGTGTGTTTGGCTAGATCCACCTGACCTGACAGGTGTGGCACATCAAGATACACTATAAAATGTGCAGTTTTATTTTACAACATAATCCCACTGATGTTGTAAGGAGCGTGCAGTCTGGGACAACCTTCACCTCTGGTATGATTGCTGTTGTTTGTATGTCAGATTATCTATGTGATGCGAAATCCAAAGGACAACATCGCCTCCTATTGCCACTTCAGTAAAGTCATTGCCGACTTAGAGACTCCCAACAGCCTTGAGCAGTTTTTTGAGGACTATTTGAGAGGCAAAGGTGAGATACCTCAGAGTCCGGGTCATGATGACCAGATTAAGTAAGAAAACCATCTGATTATGAAAACATTTTTTTTAATGCAAAAAAGTCTGGATTGTGTTTGGGTTGAAAGCACCTGCAGACACAAAGCACTTGATTAGGAAGATTTGCATCAACAATTTAATTATAAAAACTGTGGTTGTATTTACAAGATGTTGGGTTTAATATGTGCTACAGACACTTCATTGAAAGTCCCCATTCATTCATTTTTCCATGATACAATTGCAGGATCATCCTGGTTTGACCACATCAGGGAGTGGCATTCAGTGACAGACCAGTGCAACACCCTCTTCCTGACCTATGAGGACATGATTTTAGTAAGGTCCCGACAGTGGTTCAGCTCCGTTCATGTTGCCTGGATTAGGAAATGTTGCTGGGAAAGAAGAGACAAATTCTATTAAATCTATTAAAGTCTGTTTTCCCTTTAGGACCTGAAGATCATCCTCAAGGAGACAAGGAGAGGACGCACGCAACCTGTTGTTTTTTGGATTAAGATGCAGTGAGCACTGCTAATGTTTGCCACTGTGTACATTTAAACTTCTAGCTGACCAGTTTGATGTGTACAAAACCAAATAAGTCTTCCTGGACTCAGGACAAGCCCAACAAGAGAAACCCCCACTGCAGGGTTCTAAAATATTCTTAATACCAGAAAGAGACATCCAGCCCTGACACTCATGGAAAGAGAGAACAGTGTGTATTATTTCCTCTTTGGACAAAGAATGGGTGTGATGTTGGATTTCTATTACAAAGTAATGGTTTAACACGACATAATACAGCCCGCGATTCACAGTTAGTGTCATTAACTGATGTTTACCATGTAGTCCTTCCGTTTTTTTAAACACAAACACTTTATGGTATTTCAACTTCACTCTTGTTGGCAGTGAACACCCAGCTGGCAGTGTTCCAGATACAAACCTAGAAAAAGGAATAAGCCAACAGTCATTAACTTGCACAAGTCCAGAGTCCAGCCACTGGACCTGGTCTTGATGCTCTTCTCTCATCCTATATGAGAACACTCTCTCATTCCTTCTGTGTGATTCAGTGGTAACATGGAGCAGATCACAGACTACCTCGTCAGGTACAAAAACTTCAACTTTCCCATCAAATACACAACTGCAGAGTACATCGACTCACTGCAGAGCTTTGATATTAGAGACAGTGACATATTCCTCGTCACCTATCAAAAGTCAGGTGAGTGTGTCAAACCCTTCAGAGGTATAGCACTGTTTTTACTTTTATAGTTTTGTTCTGGCTGGGAACAGATTAACTGGTCAGAGATGTTTCGTGTTTGTCCCCCCCACAGGAACCATATGGACTCAGCAAATCATCATCTCCATCTGTGAGTTAGCCGGAGGTCTGAATGAATACCCAAATAACTTTAAGCAGATGCCGTGGCTGGAGTACCCGACTGGTCTTGATGATTACTCTCTACGATCCTCTCCACGACTCTTCTCCTCTCACCTCACCCCAGCTCTCGTGCCTGCAGGACTGAAGGACAAGAAGGGAAAGGTCAGTATTTATAGAGGATCAATCCTATAGAGTAAATTAAATAAAAGTTAAATGATGAATCTGAATATTGCATAGTTGCATATAAATTTACTACTGATCATTTTTTTGGATGAACTGACTAATCGTTTCAGATGAGTGATTACAAATTACAGTTATATTGCACGTGATTAAGATTCTAGATGACCTCCTTGACTATTACAAATTACTAGACGTCCCCAAGTAATACTAGTCCAGGGTGAACATGGCTGAAGCAATACATTTCTTTCACTAGCAGAAACAGACTTCCATATTTAGTTTGTGCCTGAGCTCTAAATCAATGCATCATTAGTGAAAAATCTGGTTTCTGCTCTGGTTTGATTGTTGTCTGTTTGTATGTCAGATTATCTATGTGATGCGGAATCCAAAGGACAACATCGTCTCCTTTTACCACTTCAGTAGTGTCTGGGCCGACGTTGAGACACCGAAGAGCTTTGAGCAGTTTCTTGAGGACTACTTGATGGGCAATGGTGAGATACCTCAGAGTCCGGGTCATGATGACCAGTCCAGGTTAAATGATAACTACATGACCATAAACCGAGAGAATTTTTAACCTTGTTTAAGAAAAAAGTCTGTATTAAACTCATTCATTCATTTTTCCATGATACAGTTGTAGGATCATCCTGGTTTGACCACGTCAGGGAGTGGCATTCAATGAGAGACCAGTGCAACATCCTCTTCCTGACCTATGAGGACATGATTTTGGTAAGATTTGTCCTTACAACTGGACTGTAAAACGATGCTGGGAATGAAGTGGCAAATTCTATTGAATCTATTAAATTCTGTTTTCCATTTAGGACCTGAAGACGGCCGTGACCAAGATCTGCACTTTCTTGGGTAAAAACCTGAGTGAAGCAGCCATCGAGCAAGTTGTAGAAAAATCTACATTCAAGAACATGAAGAAAGACGTGAAAGCAAACTACAAGTTTATGCCAGAAACACATGTGAAGGGAGACTTCATGCGTAAAGGTACCTTTGCAACATAACTGTCGCCACCTGCTCAGAAACACATGTATAGATATGAGCTGTAGTTGTTGTTTCTTCATTACAGGTCAGATTGGTGACTGGAAGAACATCTTTACTGCAGCTCAGAGTGAAAGAGTTGATCGACTCCTTCAGGAGAGACTCGCGACCTGTCTCTGAAGTTCATCTTTGAATAAGCACAACGTAATCAGTAGCAGAGGTTAATTAGTAATAGATTACATGTAATCAGGATTTTCATATAAAACAAAAGAAAAGATTGCAGATTACATTTGAAAACTGTGTGATTACATTATGGTAACATTGTAAAGAATCACTTGTTTGCATCTTTTAAATATTGTAGTTTTAATTAAACGTTTTTGATGGTAACCAATGTTCTATTAAACCACTTCAGACGAACAGGGTTTCTTAGACAAGTGCTCCACTTTGTGGTTGACATACAGCACAACCACCACAGCCGCTAATGTGTAAACTGCATCACTTTAAGCAGACTTTATGATGAAATGATTTCTGACCCATGTTTGAACTTCTGTACAGACAGAAATGAACACTCCTGAGCAAAAAACAGGAATAAACACAGTTGACCAAAGTGTTGTCTTTATTTAACAGTCAAAAGTTCATTCTCAAGGAGACAACGAGAGAACACACACAACCTGTTGTTTTTTGGATTGAGATGCAGTGAGCACTGCTAATGTTTGCCACTGTGTACATTTAAACTTCTAGCTGATCAGTTTGATGTGTACAAAACCAAATAAGTCTTGCTGGACTCAGGAAGGACAAGCCCAACAAGAGAAACCCCCACTGCAGGGTTCTAAAATATTCTCAAACGCCTGTCACTGATGTTCGTCTTAGTACCAGAAAGAGACATGATACTCTATAGAAAGAGAGAGCAGTGTGTATTATTTCCTCTTTGGACAAAGAATGAGTTTGATGTTGGATTTCTATTACAAAGCAATGGTTTAACACGACATAATACAGTCTGCGATTCATAGTTAGTGTCATTAACCGATGTTTACCATGTAGTCCTTCCGTTTTTTTAAACACAAACACTTTGTGGTATTTCAACTTCACTCTTGTTGGCAGTGAACACCCAGCTGGCAGTGTTCCAGATATAAACCTAGAAAAGGAAAAGGTCAACAGTCATTGACTTGCACAAGTCCAGAGTCCAGCCACTGTACCTGGTGTTTATGCTCTTCTCTCATTCCGTCTGTGTGATTCAGTAGTAACATGGAGCAGATCACAGACTACCTCGCTAGGTACAAAAACTACAACTTTCCCATCAAATACACAACTGCAGAGTACATCGACTCACTGCAGAGCTTTGATATTCGAGATAGTGACATATTCCTCGTCACCTATCCAAAGTCAGGTGAGTGCGTCAAACCCTTCAGAGGTATAGCACTGTTTTTGCATGATCAGTGATGTTTCATAACTTAACATTTGTCCCCCCACAGGAAGCATATGGACTCAGCAGATCATCATCTCCATCTGTGAGTTAGCCGGAGGTCTGAATGAATACCCAAACAACTTTGAGCAGATGCCGTGGCTGGAATACCTGGCTGGACGAGAAGATTACTCCCTACGACCCTCTCCGCGACTCTTCTCTTCTCACCTCACCCCGGCTCTCATGCCTGCAGGACTGAAGGACAAGAAGGGAAAGGTCAGTATTGATGGAGGATCAATCCTACTGGGTTAATAAAATAAAAGTTAAATGATGAATCTGAATATTGCATAGTTGCATATAAATTTACTACTGATAATTTTTTTGGATGAATTGACTGATTGTCATCTCGCGGCTGAAACAAAGTGATTACAGTGACTACAGATTTGCACTTGATTAAGATTCTAGACGACCTCCGCAACTATTACAATTTACTAGACTTCCCCAAGTAATACTAGTCCAGTGTGAATATGGCTGAAGCAATACATTTATTTCACTAGCAGAAACAGACTTCCATATTTAGTTTGTGCCTGAGCTCTAAATCAATGCATCGTTAAATCGTGAGAAATCTGAATGGAGTTTGGCAAGGAGGAGAGAATAGTATACATTGGTTTCTGCTCTGGTTTGATTGTTGTCTGTTTGTGTGTCAGATTATCTATGTGATGCGAAATCCAAAGGACAACATCGTCTCCTTTTACCACTTCAGTAGTGAATGGGCCGACATTGAGACGCCGAAGAGCTTTGAGCAGTTTCTTGAGGACTTTTTGACGGGCAATGGTGAGATACCTCAGAGTCCGGGTAATGATGATGAGCAGTCCCGGTTAAATGATAACTACGTGACCATAAACTGAGAGATATTTTTAACCTCGTTTCAAACAAAAGTCTGTTTTGTGTTTGTGTTGAAAGTACCTGTAGATACAGAGCATCTGATTATGAACATTTTCATCAACAATGATGAAAACAGTTCAAAACTTTAAATCTTAAAATCTTCTTTTGGCCAAGGACACGTATTCAGACATGTATTGGTTCCTTCGATGCTGAAAGATCAAGGCATCATCGTAGTATTTGTAGTGTTTCTGTCGTGTTATTTGTCGTTAGCATAACTTTCAGCTTTTCTATCATGTTGTATTTGCAAGCTGGTAGGTTTAACATATGCAACATACTCTTCATTTAAACTCAGTCATGTATTTTTCCATGACACAGTTGTCAGCATCATCCTGGTTTGACCACATCAGGGAGTGGCATTCAGTGACAGACCAGTGCAACATCCTCTTCCTGACCTATGAGGACATGATTTTGGTAAGATTTGTCCCCACAGCTGGACTGTAAAATGATGCTGGTAATGAAGTGATAAATCTATGAAATCAATTTAATTTGGTTTTCCTTTAAGGACCTGAAGACGGCCGTGACCAAGATCTGCACTTTCTTGGGTAAAAACCTGAGTGAAGCAGCCATTGAGCAAGTTGTAGAAAAATCTACATTCAAGAACATGAAGAAAGACGTGAAAGCAAACTACGAGTTTCTGCCAGAAACGAATGTGAAGGGAAACTTCATGCGTAAAGGTAACTTTGCAACATAACTGTCGCCACCTGCTCAGAAACACGTGTACAGATATGAGCTGTAGTTTTTGTTTCTTCATTACAGGTCAGATCGGTGACTGGAAGAACATCTTTACTGCAGCTCAGAGTGAAAGAGTTGATCGACTCCTTCAGGAGAGACTCGGCGACCTGTCTCTGAAGTTCATCTTTGAATAAGCACAACGTAATCAGTAGCAGAGGTTAATTAGTAATAGATTACATGTTATCAGGATTTTGCTACAAAACAAAAGAAAAGACTGCAGATTACATTTGAAAAATGTGTGATTACATTATGGTAACATTGTAAAGAATCACTTTGTTTACATCTTTTA
>JBBNBP010002703.1:29653-65389 GCA_039737535.1 Lagodon rhomboides | reverse complement strand
GCTGTAAAGGCTGGTCCTGTGAATCTGGTGGATGGCTCTGAGGTGGCATCTCGGCCTGTGGACTTGGGGCCGGTGTCACCTTTGAGCCCTGCGCGCTCTTTCCTGGAGACCGGATCGCCCAGCAGTATAGCCTACCTGCAGGAGTTTGAGTCTTCCGATCCAGATAGCTCTTTCGGGCTGGAGGCTGAGGGGACCGTGGGAGAGACTGAAAGAGGTTAACTCATGAGTTTGTTTTAACTGTGAATGGGGGGGCAGGGGGGTTCCAGATGTCCCGCTTAAATTGGATGTCCTGTTCTTTTCTTTTTTGTGTAACAGTGTACATGGCCCTAGTGGTCATCGTTTTCATTTGCTTTTGTTGTTCTGGCTGTCTTTTCCTTTGAGACAGTTGATAGTGTGGGACAACATGTGGCCAAAGGGGAACACTTTGCCTCCACATTACAGGCAGGTGGTGGGTTGGGCTAGACGCCATAGGGAGTGTCAGGAGGGGGTCTTGTGCCTTGATCACCGGGACCTCTATCGGGCCATGGTGGAGAAACGGGCCGGTGGGGGTGTCTGGGGTTGGTCCAGCGGGGTGGATTTTTATTCAGCAGAAGGGCCTGTCTAATAGTCTTAAGGACATCAAATGGAGTTGCCTGCATAGAGGGATGCCGGTAAGGGAAGTTTTACACAGACGGGGGCTGTCCAGGCTGCGCTCGTGTCCAAGGGAGGGCTGTGGGTTGGATGAGACCACTGACCATGTGTTTTGGGGATGTGGGTTTGCCAAGGCAGTTTGGGGTGATTTGGTTCTTTTTTCCCGCAGGTGGGATCTCTGTCATATGATGTGCTAATGTTGGGATCAGGTTTGAGGGAGAGGGGACGGGAAAGGTTTTTGTTATGGTTATTGCTGTCTCTGGGGAAGGCTGCACTGTGGGATGCTAGAGCAGTGTTGGTCAGGAGTAATGTCGATTGGGGAGTGGGTGGGGTGGTGGCAAGAGTTCGGGGGGAGCTGGGGCGCATGAGGAAGATGGAGGAGGACAAGTACGGGTACCATGCGGCAAGAGAGCGCTGGAAGACTTTATTTTCCTGATCCAGAGGTCTTTGGGTTTTGTTTTGTTTGGAAAGTGTAGGATGCATTGATGTAACTTTCTGTTGTATGGCTTTTGTGGTTTAATAACATATATTTTAAAAAAATCTGTTCTTAGTGTTTCTTACGGCCGTTATTTTAAATTTTTAGACTTTAATTTTTTTGTATTTTATTTCTTTTACTGCTGAAGTGTGGTGTCTCCAGCCATTTCGGCTGCCCATGCCGGCATGCGGAGACACCACAGTGTGCGCTTCTCATTCCGAGAGAAAGATGGAAAGCTCCCAGAGATGTCCAGATTGGACTTCTCCAGGAAGCTGATACAAAAGCCCCTTGGTTTTTCCCCTAAAGACCTGAATTGTGTACTGACTCTGCCCTTCAACAAGGGTTTTGATATAAGTTTTGTTACCGCGGCTATGTTACAAGAATTTTGTAATGCTTTGAAAAGGTAAAGACCCAGTTTTCAGCTTTCAATGTGGAAAAACTGACTGACAACTCCCTAAAAGTGGTGGTTGTTAGAATGTCCAATGAAATGGTGAATGCTGAAGATATTTGTATGTGGCTGGGTAGATACTGCACTGTGAAGGGCCAGGCTACCAAGGTGAGAGATGAAGATGGCATCTGGAACTGTGCCTGGAGGGTCCCCACTGAACAATGGCAGGACCCCCAGGGGTATCAGGGCCTGAGGCATCTCCCATCCATGGTAGCTCTGCCGCAAGTGTGGTGAACATGGACACATGTCAGGGGCTTGCCAAAACATAGTCTGTGGTAAATGCAGAGAAATTGGGCATTCCTTTGAGGAATGTCCCAATGGCAGAAATTGCAATCTATGTGGAGAGTCAAATCACCTCTTCAGAGATTGCCCAATGTCTTTTGCCAACAAACTGAAAGCCCAAACAAAGCAAAAAAGTGAAATTGAAAAAGAAAAAATCCTACAGGAAAATGGCTGAAAGGTAACAGCTGAAGTACTAATTGAAGAGGAGGGGCTGGGAAATTAAAATCTGCCACCCATAATCTGTGGTTGGAGGAGAGGAGCCTGGTGAGGCGGGAGGGATAGTGACCTTAATTCACAAAAAAGATGACCAGACTGACCTTAAAAAACTGGAGACCAATAACACTTTTAAACTTTGATGGGAAACTTTTTAGCAAACTTTTAGCAACACGTTTATCTCTGGTTTTAGGGGAGGTGATCCACCTGGATCAAGCCTGTGCCATCCTGGGGAGGAAGATCACCGACAGCCTCGTACTGATCAGAGATACAATCTTTTATGACAGTCAGGCTGGCTAAAAGCACACATAACGCATCCAAACACATCTCGAGTGGCGATGGCGACAATGGCAATGCCGCAGTCAGCAGAGAAATCAGCTGGACTGAACCTGAAGAACACGCCAAGATTCCAGATAAAAGAGAAAGAACTGCCTGACAGAGCCTCGTTTGGGAAGAACGTGCTCTTCAACGCCCTGAATTTATGACTAGAGGATATCTTCTGTCTACAGCAAAACCAGACAAATGGATATTACGGAGGCGGAGTAGAGGATCGAGGCGTGAGTATTGCGAGAGTCGAGCAGAGGTGAGATCCAACATGGCGGCGCGCTGTTGTTGACATCTGAAACAAGACGAGACTACTCAGCTACTTTGCGTTTAAAAACTTTTCCCCCGGACTAAAACAAATCAACATTGCATCCACTACAACATACACAAGCCAAGCTACAATTAATAGTCAACATAACTATTGTATTCATTCTTATACCTCTGTAAGCCTACAGTATTAGCTAGCACATAGCCTCCACTCTACTGTGCTTAGCAACTCTCTCCTTCTCTCCCTCTTAATTTGCTCTATATCTTTTTTCCCCTCTCTCTCTTAATTGTTGCTCTCTTTCTATCTCTCACATACACATACACCCACATTATCTCTCTTTCTATCTCTCTCTGTCCTTCTCTCTCCCTCCCCTATCAACTCTAATCTCTGACTACCCCTTTTTTTTCCCTTTCTTACATTCTTTGTTTTACCTTTCTCTTATGTCTTCTCTCTGACTTTAATGGAATCTTTATTGTTTTTTGGTTAGTGTATGTACACGTCATGTCTATCTATGTTCAGTGTTTACACTACATGCGTATAATAATAATAATAATAATAATAATAATAATAATAATAATAATAATAATAATAATAATAATAATAATAATAATAATAATAACCACACAGCCAGGCTGGTGGAATTTGTGCAACAACAAAAGACCATAATTGTATCTCTAGATGCTGAGAAAGCATTTGATAAGGTTAACTGGATATTTTTATTCACCACACTCCGTAAATTTGGTTTTGGAGAGTCGTTCATCCACTGGGCAACAACACTGTACACTTCACCTAAGGCCACAGTTGTCACAAATGGGATCACCTCACCAAGCTTTACATTGCACCAAGGAACCAGACAGGGATGCCCGCTCTCTCCATCCCTCTTTGCCATTTTCATTGAACCACTTGCAGCAATAATATGCCAAAACAGTAAAATTAAAAAGGAATTCAAACCAACAGCTCTCTACACAAAATTAGCCTATATGCAGATGATTTATTATTATACTTACAAAGCCCGCCCACTTCACTCAAGGAAACCTTCAATGTTATCAACAGTTTCTCAAAAGTATCTCACTACACAATTAATTTGAACAAATCAACTGTACTACCGCTATCTAGAGGCAGTGGAGACTCTGCAGCACAGGAACCTTCCTTCCCCCTCAACATAGGTAATATTAAATACTTAGGTATCACAATTTCCCCCAGGCTGTCAGAGCTTTTCAACCTTAATTACGCCCTACTCCTTAAAAAAAACAGAAGACGATTACAAAAAGGTTACCAAATTTCTTGCACTATTTTCTGGCTAATCAATTACAATACTTACATAAATGGACTCAACAACAGATACATACTGACCCATAGCTTGATCTAGAAAACTATGCTCCCCCATTTCAGTTGCAGACCTCCCCTTCCTACTACAGTCAATTAAAAAAAAAAAAAAAAAAAATGACTTCTTTCATAACATCACAATATCCACAACTCTGACAGCCTGGTGGAAAACCAACAAAATCACCAAAGCAACCCCAGCACCATGTAGGCTCACCCCCATCTGGCACAACTCTGACTTCCGACTGCACAATGCACCTATTCACTTCCCCAAATGGCAGCAAAGAGGCATCACCCATCTTCATCACGTCTTTGAAAACCACAAATTTATGTCATTTACCTCAATTATCCAGAAATTCGGGATTGGGAGGGACCAATTTCTTTAATACCAACAGTTGAAATCTTTGATTAAATCAAAAATGAAATTAACTAACAACACTTTACAACTTTCTAAAACCAGTGAACAGCTATTGGACATCTCTAATCACCCTAAAAAACTTACATCTAAACTTTACAAACTCATTTCGTCATCTAACCCCACAATAACACTTCCCAAAGCTAAATGGGAATGTGATCTGGCAATATCTCCTGACCAGGATTTTTGGAGAAATATCTGCGGAAACATCTTTTCTATGACCACCAACACCAATTTACAACTCATACAGTACAAAACCATTCACAGAACTCACATCACTCAGAGTAAAATGTTTATAATGGGACTATCTGACACAGACACTTGCTCAAAATGGGCCTCATTCATGAAACGTTAGTAAATTGCGTTGATTTGCACACACTCTCAGAAAATAAGGTATAGAATTGTACCTTTAGGGGTACAATGGCTTGTCACTGGGGCAGTACCCTCTGAAGGTACAATTTTGTACCCTTGACACTGGGTACTTGTTTGTACCCTTGTGGTTTGTACCTTATAAAGACCAATCTTGTACCTCTGGTGGCAATTTTGTACCCTTGTACCCAGAATGTATTTTTTATTTTCACATTTCAATTTCATTTAACTTTAAACAATGTAAAATTGTCCATTGCAGGCAAGTCCATTCTCCACCAACCTTAAAACTGCATACATGAAAATAACACTCGTGACAGAAGATCTTCACATGTCAGTTTTGTACATCTTTAAATACTATGTCGAAGTGTGACATATAAGTTGACTGGTGGAGTCAATAGTGGTTTACTTGCCTAGTGACAGTTATTGGCAGAGGCGTATCACGTATCACCAAGGATCTAAATAGGTACTTTCTCGCATAAAAAAATATTAAAACTTAAGAAAGTGATGTATTAACAGCGCTAAAGCGAGAATTAAAACAGCTTTTAGCAGCTCTACCGCTGCCGGTTGCCGCGAAATGCATTCTGGGAAACTTGCATACTGTATACTGCGGTGTGGACGGGCTCTTTGTCTGCCAGGCTGTAGGTAGCTGATTTTACTGTGCATCCATGGTTGGCCGTTTGTGAATATCATAACATACAATATTGACTGGATGATTAGTCATTTTTCATACCTGCAAATCTGCTAAAAAAAATAAATATTTCAAGGCTACTCAAAAATGGCTTAGAAGTTAAAATCTTCATTGAATACTTAAGGAAACAGTGAAACCTTCACATTTAAAAAGTATAACTACTACTGAAGAAAGACTAAATAATTATTTAAACATATTAATATTTAGGCTACTGCCATTTGTAGAGCCTAATACAATTGTACCCCAGCATGTAGAAGAAAAGGTACATATATGTACCTTTTACCACTGGGGTACATATATGTACCTTTTGGGCCCTCAAAAGGGTACAAATAGTTACCTTAAGGTCCAATAATGAGCCCTAGGGGGTACATTAGTGTAGATTGTACCTAGGGGTACAAAAAGGACTCGTACTGTACCCCTATTTCTGAGAGTGCATAAAAGCCTACGCTACTAAAAACCTACTCCGGATTCATGAACGCCGTGGGAAACTCAGATCTGATCGTAAACACGTGTGTATGATCATGAATGCCAATCCATCGTAAGGTGACAGCGCGCTCCCGGTAATCAGCTATTAGCATAAAACCCCGCCCATGAATTGCCAATGACCACCATATAAGGAGGTGTAGAGGCATCCTGTCGACCTGTCAGTCATGGCGCAAAGAAAGAAAAAAAGAGAAAGAAAAAAAGAATTATTCCGAAGTGGAGATTGAAATCATTTTGGGAGAAGTGGAGTAACCCCTATCCCCTATGGATATAGAAGGGTAAGTCCATATATAAACACACACATGTAATTATGCAGGCTATATTCTTACCAATGAGCCAGCCGTCTCTCACAGCTCCATCCTCCAAACGCATGCCAACTGCGCAATTACGCAGGATAAATGCATCATGCGTCCCACCAGGCCACCTTGCTACAACGTTTAACAACACACACTTTGCGTCACAGATCAGTTGCACATTCACGGAATGAAAGGTTTTCCGGTTTATGTCAGCAAATGCATCACCGGATAGAGCCTTGATGCGTACATGTGTGCAGTCTATGGCACCGATGTCACCTGGCATGTTTGCGATCGCACTGAATCCCTGCATTACTTCTACCTGCCGTTGTGCGCCATAGGGACATTTAATATACTCTGGCATTAGTTTAATACCGTTAAGAACTGCAGGCAGGATGCGGCTCAAAGAGGGTTGCGAAATGCCGGACCTGTCACCTATCTCCCATAGAAAAGAACGCGTAATCTATTGAGTCGATTTACATAGATAATTCACAATTATGAGCTTAATCTGAATCTTAATCCTGCCAGTTGCCAACTAATTTAACTAAATGTGTTATATTTTTAATTGTTTGTCATGTTTATATCACGTTTCAAAGGCATCTGCGTTGTGTACATAACAGAGTGCAATATGAATTAAAATTGTAATGTTCAATAGTGACAAGCATTATTTATATGCGTTCTTAAATTTACACAAGCACTACGTGTGGTCAGCAGCATGTGTAGATTTTGTTAGTAGCTACGAAAAGATCGGAGCTACTAAAATATTGATGAATGCAGAGATGCACGTAAATTTCCGTCTGCGAATGGTTTACACACAAATTCGTTCTGCTCACGTTTCATGAATGAGGCCCAATGCACTTTAGGGACCACTGATACCTATTTTCATGCAACCTGTTAATTCTCTCTGGACCACAGTAACTGATACACTATCCACTGTCCTGGACTGCAGAGTCGCACTGTCACCCACACTCTGCCTTTTAGGAGACACCTCAGATACTCCCCTCCCCCCAAAGCACACAATTCCAGTCCTTGTCTCTCTAGCTATCACCAAAAAAATAGTCTTTCAAAATTGGAAATCTAGAACATCTTGCCATATCACCCATTGGACCAACCTAATTTCAGAATTTATATCAACAGAAGAAACTGCAGCATACAAAAAGAACAATATATCTGCCTTTAAAGATACCTGGGATCCTCTCATAACTTTTCTACAAATTAAACAGTAAATAAAATCCACCTACATTCCCATCACCCTATCCTCTCCCCTCCCTAACACTTTTCCCCAGTCCTGCCTTTACCTCCCATTTTTCCCAAACAACTGCTCTTATCTACACACTGAAATACAATCACACCAACACTTAGCCATAGTACTACACTTTCAATGTCCTGAATGTATGTCATAATCTTTCTCTACATTTCTGTCTTCGCTATGTATTTGCTTGTTCTTGTCTGTCTTTCCATCTGTCTGTCTGCCCCAGCTCGTTAAACTTTTTTTTTTTCTCTCCTTGTTTTGGTTTGGTTTGTTTGTTTTTGTTGGTCTGTTCCAATACTGTTTGTACTAGGGTGAGTGGGCTTCGGAGCTTTTTTTTTGTATACCTGTACCTGTACCTTGAATAAAATAAAGTTGTCCTCCGAAAAAGGGGTGGTGGTGGTGGGCAAAAAAAAGAAAAGGGGGAAAAAAAACCCAAACATTTTTTTATTTAGATAGCTATATCATGTTGAATTTCTTTAAAGAGAAAGAAGAAGAAAGAGCTCCTTCATCGCGTTCTGTTTAAACTTCAGCACTCCAGAGAGTAAGCTGTGCAGAAACCCTGTAAAACATTTACTGTCTTCATATATCAATGTAACATAATTCTAATCGAATTACAGACTTATGTAACATGCAAATAACAAGAATTAAACCTCAGGTGACCTCAAAAGAAAAAAAAAAAAAAAAGAGACTTTTAATGTCTGTGTCTGTGAAATGCTGTGTAAATAAACCTGAGGTAACCTTGACACAAGTGTCAACTATTCCCTCTGTGCTGTATTTTGCTCATCACACCTTTATGTGTTCTTCAGGAGGTGAAGCAGGCGGGAGCAGAAGCCAAGACAGAGCTGTAGGCATCACAGAAGGAATGTAAATGAACTCATATTAAAAAAGATGGGAAAAGACGAAAAACAAAACAAAAAAAAAAAAAAAATGGATATTATGATGTCACGTTCAACTCAGCTACGCAAATGGAAGATGTTCCTGGTTTGGTCTCCCAGCAAGCCAACCCAGCACTGAAACTCTTTCAAGTCACATCCTTGTTCAGAAATAATTTTCGCATTGTGACCATCCACATGTACAACCCATGGGCGAGCAAAGAGACTACAAGAATTTTTCTTGGAAGATAAGCAACCGTCCTCCCTGTTGTCAAAGAAATAAAGAATGCCTTGGGTATCTGGACTGGAAAAAGGCAGTTCCGTGTCCAGTTGAAAGCGGAAGCCAGCGGATACGATAGTTTTTCCCACCCCCTGCTGTCTTCACCATTGGTGGGAACCGTGGGAACCTAATTTATGCAGGGCAGCCAAAATTCTGCCGAAAATGTCACATACGGACATGTTGCAGAGATCTGCACACACATTCGATGTCGGAATTGTGGTGAATTGGGTCACCCCATTAAAGACTTATCAAAAAGCACAAAGGTGTGACCTGTGCAACTCCGAAAACCATCTTGCCAGAGACTGCCCAAAGCAAAGATCCTACACAGCAGCTCTATCAGACTGCAGCTTCAGCCCCATGTTAGCAGGAGAGTCGTCAGCAACATCGCTCTCATCTGACACTTTTCCGACAGAGGAGGATCCTCAGTACACTGGACCCAGCTGAATGCCCCCTCCAGTGGTGCCCCCGCCTTCACCCTCAGTCAAAATGCCCAAGATGGTGAGCCCACAGAAGAAGGCACTCGCCACTCCAACCTTTTCCCCTTCCCCCTTTCAGCCCTCTTATAACTCATCCCACGTCCCAGAGACTACAAAAAGCCACATGCCCTGGGTTGCATGTAGACGCCAGAGGAGGGGTTCCTTTAGACCAACGCGACCTGGCTTGTGTGCTGATGGTAAGGGTAGCACGGGTTGACCCTGCCTACAGTACCTATGCCATGAAGACAACTCAAATAAACTGATGTCAGTCCCTACACCCCTACTAACACTAAGTGAAAGACAGTAACCCAATTCTATAACACTATTGTACTCATTAAGAACAATGGATTTCAAAATCATAACCCTGAACGTTAGAGGACTACAAAAAGTAAAAAAGAGAAGGTCTGTATTTTCCCCCATTTAGCCACACTTGACTTCACAGTTTGCTTACTGCAAGAAGTACACTTAAAAAGTGAAAAGGACATAGTACATTTTTCTAGAGAGTGGGTAAAAGGGGAAGGTGGAGCGTGGGTGGTGTGCATTCAAGTGGGGTGAGACTATGTGGAAATGTTACGTCCCAACTTTTGGTGTCCAGGGGAAAGGGGGGAGCAACAAATAATAAACCGGGCGTTGGTTAAAAGGAAAGGAAACAGAAAGATTGCTGTAACTTAAACTATTTATTAAAACGTAAATGGGTCACATGCGAGTTCACACTAAACGACTTCCTCAAAAGAAAAGAAGCGACAACCTTGATAACCTGAATGAATATCTAGTTCAACCAACCACTCTCAAACACACTAGCCCTCCACTGAGGGAGTAACGATTACACCACACAGCTCCGATCCACGGCCTCCAGCACAACACTCTCTGGTGGCTTGGCACACTGGCCTCGTCTGCTCTCATTCCTGCACCTTTATGGCAATCCACCTGATTGCTGAGAGGTGGCAGGTGTGCCTGACCAGTCAGATGATGAGGGTGGCACCTGGAACAGGACACAGGAGAGCAGAGGCAAAACATGCATACGTAACAGGAAATAACAGAAAAACAGTACATATTCAATTTCTGCAAAAAACGATTTAACAAAGATATAATTCCTTATGTGAAATTCAAAAGAAAATTCAAGACATATATACTCAGTGTAATATATCTGGAAAGGAGATAAATAAAGACAAATTAACTGTTGTTGAAGGAGCAGCAGGAGATGTGCGAACAAAGAGCTTGAAGTTTTATATTCAAACTACAGAAGGAAAAATATGAAGAGAATGAGAAATGTTCTGCTTATTTTTTTAAGAAAGCTCAGGCACAAAGGAAAAAACAGGTAATACAGGGTCCCCCATAGGCACTTGAAATGTAGTTAATGCCACCTTTTGGGGCTTGTACATTAATAATAAAAAAATAATAATAAATTGCCTGAAACACCTGCAGTGACTAATATGGGTCACTAACACTTTAGATCAGCGGTCCCGAACCTTTTTTGCGCCACGGACCGGCTTAATGTCAGACAATATTTTCACGGACCGGCCTTTAAGGCAGTGCTGTACAGTGTGAGCATTTTACTTGCATACGTGCCTAAAAATAGATTGTGCGAGTAGAAAAAAATAAAAAGGGCGCATGGGTGCGAGTAGGATTTCAAACCTGTCATTCGCGTTTTGCTCCTAAAATAAATCCATACAAAGTGGATCAAAGTAGAGTACAATTTTCGCGCATCTGTATACAAATCGACATTTTCACACCTGCAAAACACAGAACTGTCATGATGACACGTGATGATGTCGCCCAGCTCGTTGTGGCGACGTTACATTGAATGTCAATACAAGTTGCGCGACTTGTGCCGCGCCGCCCGGCCAGCCCCGAGCAGCTCGGTAGTCCACACCAGGCGGCGCGACACGGGCGCCCACAGAAGTTTAAATTTTTCAACTTTTGTGGTGGATTCGCACGACGGCTGGCATGGAGGACAGATTGATCGTCGCTGTTTGCACTCGACCAATCCTGTGTGTGTGTCAAGCGGTGGCAAGAGTGGGTCACGTGAGTCATAGACAGATGTAATGGAGAGAATTCGGAGAATTTTTCAAAATAAAAGATTACAGTTGTCACGATACCAAAATGAGTAACCACGATACTATACCAGACAAAGTATCACGGTTCGGGGTATTATCGCGATACTGCAGCCTTTTTTTTATTAATATTATTTTTACGAACTGCAATGTATTTGTACAAGTTATAAATACTTATCAGTTACTTATAATGTTGTTTGGTGCATAATAAACATAATACTGGTGAAGTAAGAATTAGACTGAAACAAATATTTTTATGAATAACATTTATTCAATAGTTAAAATTGAAAAAATTAAAAAAATAAAAACCCAAACAGAACACTGGCCTTTTCTCTGCATTTTTGTGTGTCTCTCTAACTTTGAGGTATTTAACAGAACTTGTGCAAAGGCATGTCAAAGGCTACTTCACTGAACTGAACAATATAGACAGAGTCTACATTACTCCTCCTGTGACCTCCACAAAATACAATAAACAGGAATTGATTCTGTGAAAACTATATTTTTATGTTTTATTTATTTTCATTTTTATTTATGTATATATTTTCTAGGTGCTTTACTTTGACATCCTTTAACTCTTCATTCCTCAGCCTGTACACGGAGCAGGTGCAGGTGTTTTATGAGGTTGGATGTGTTCCCTCCTTTGGCTGCTATAGCTTGGTGGCAGCGCCTGCACAGTGGACGGCTATCGTCTATTGCATTGCAAATTTGACTTTTGGAGGTTGTTTTTTTGAGCAAAATTAGTGCCGACGACGGCAATGCCGCGGCAGACTCGCCGCTTGGGCCCAGCGCTTCTGCCATGGTGAGTGTGTTTTCTGTGTTTATGACTTAAGCTTGTTGTTTTGAATATCGAAGCAGAGCTGTCTTCATGGAGTTCGGTCTTGCAGGCAGAAACACGCCAACAGCCAATCAGCTAACAGAGGGGCGGACCCAGCGTGCGGAAATAGCCTATCATATCGCGGACGTCACCAGTAACAGGCAAACAGCCAATCATTCAGTCGCTGTGTAGTTCGGTTGCAGTAGTTGCCAAGTGGGTTTGTTTACATGCAGTGAGACACCGCGAGGAGAGTAGAGGCGGCCGCTATGCAGCGGAAACTGGCACCGGTAGTGTAGTAATCCATGGTAGTACCGTCGTGTAGAATTTCTAGTATAGTAGGAACCGTTATGATTTGGCACCGCGGGTACCGTGGGTATCGTGCAACTTTATAAAAGATTGTACAGACTCGGATAATAAATAAAACGGAAATAATGTAAGTTATTTATTCTTTCTGTACAGCCCGGTACCAAACGTCCCATGATGACAACAAGGTATTAAAATAGCATGATTATATTAGGAAATTGTATGGGTAAATTTGGGTGACATATAATTAGCCGTTTTTATACTGGGCAGTAAGCCACCAATTTGCCGTCCTTTTGGTGGCTCGCTCTGCGGATTTAGACAGGAGGCGGCAAATTGGTGGTCTGTTTTGTTCCACCAATTTTGCGCCTCGGAGGGTACACTTATTTGCGCCTCCATTGCTGTGTAAATCCGAGGCGGCAATGTGGTGGCATATCCTGAGGTGGGCGGAGGTGTCGATGACGTGCACTGCTGCGCACCCACAGCCGGGAGTTTTAAAACCAGTAAACAGCTGACAACAGCAGTCAGTTCGTCACTTCATCCACGAAGATGAGCAACTGGAAAGCCGCTGAGATCCGGGAGATGCTAGCGTCTCCTCGGTCTCTGTAGCTGTCTTGGTTGTCCGCTTGTTGTTGTAGCGGCAAGCTAATAGCGGTCGCTACTTTCAAATTAGTTTTTTTCAATTGTTTACATGCAATTTTGAAAACTGGGTTCTTTTTTTCAAAAACACATTTGTAAAAAACCTAATTTTAGGAAATAGCATGTGCTAGATTTATGGCCAGACATTGTTATGTAAGGGATAATTTAGATGTCAAAAAAAAAATAGTGACAAACCCACAACATTCTTCATGATTAGTTTGAGATATAGGGAGAATGTGCACAAATAGGCCTACTATAAACTTACCAAGCACTGCACAACACTGATGCTGCAGACTGAATATTTCAAGTATTTATTTCAATACTTAGTATTTCTTACCATAATCAGTTACAGTAATCAACCAACAATGAAATCAATGAAACATAAAATCTGTAGACAAATAAAAATTACTGCATGAAGTACATACACTTGACTCTGAAGAAAAACTACTGTAAAAGCAACAAGAATACCTGAGTGCTGCGTTTTCAAATTAGCACATGTGTGCTTCCACACCTGGTGGATGTGATTATCCAATTTGTTCATGAGCGTGGTCATTGGCAATCCGGGGCTTTGTAATGACAAGGAAGTAACCTCACAATCCTTATCTGTGTCTAAGGTGTGAAGATGTGTGTAGAGTTTTACAAATCACTGTGTGTAATGTTTTGCAAAAAGGGTGAAGCAGACAGTGTGTAATGTTGCGCAAATCGGTGGAGGTTTTTTGCTCCTTGGACTAGAATTTCGCAAATTGTGTGGAAATTTTTATTTTAGTGTGTAAACAATTGTAAAAAAAACTGTAAAAGCCCTCCGCTAAGAACCCAGTTCTAAACTCCGATGGGGTTCAGCTCTTATTTTGAAGACAAATTTGACCTGCTTCTCTTCACGCCCAACTTCGTGCTTCACATCACATGTTTACGCCTACCCCAGAGGTGGAAATGTGGTGGCTTATTTGAAAAGGTGGAATATTACACCTCCGTTTTAGATAGAAAACTATCTAAAAAGGGGCTACTGACTATAGCCTGAATTTGTTATAATAAAAAAGTGTTTCTTCTTCACATTTTTGTCACATTGTTCTGTTGAATAACAGAATTAAAAGTTATCTTATTGATAATTATTTTTTCTTGTCTTTATTTGCATTTGTATTGAGGTAATCCAAAAGTAATGTAAAGTAATCAAGTTACATTACTTTAATAATGTGGTACTTGGATTAAGTTACTGACTAAATTTTTTAACAAGTGATTAGTAACTGTATCGGAATACATTTTTAAAGTATTCCTCACAACCCTGCATATTACACAGATTGGAGGAAAGCTCAATTAAAAGGATTAGGAAACAGGTTAAAAGATTTCAATTGGTTAGTATTGCATAAAAAACTTCCAGTCCGTTCCATCTTATTTAAACATAAATTGACAAAAAACAAAGTTTGTCCAAGACCTGAATGTAACACCGAAGAAACCATATGTCATGTTTTATGGGAATGCCCATTTGCAGCTTTAGTTTGGAAACGTTTAAAATACCTATTTCCTGCCCTTTCCTCAATTGATTATGAATTTGTGAGATGCTTTGAAGTAGAAAAAGGAGTTAAGACCCAACCATTACCGTTTGTGATCTTGATTTCTTTAACAAAAGTCAAGTAATGGAATGTTAGACAAGCCATCAAACAATACAACAGAATGGACAGTTTGTGGAGTAGCAAAATGCATTGAATTAGAAATTCAAAAAATATGTTCATTTGAAGTCCAGAAATGGGGATGGGATTCGATTAAATGTTAATGGAAAGTGTTATTTTTGAAAGAATCTAAAAATGTATTGTAGAGACATGAACTAACTCCTTCTGTGTCATTAAATCTTGGGAGAGGCCCTGTTTTGATGCACTTAACACTATTTGCCTGTGAAGAAAAGCAGCAGTGAAATGTTTTGTTGTTTTGTTTGTTCTGTCATTTTTTTTTTATCTTACCATTTTTAGTTATTTTATCGGGCAGTTACCCAATTTCAAGTAATATGACTTGTTTGTGTGCTTTTGTTTGATAATAAAAATTTTAAAAAATCTGTTCTTATCAGTTTAATATCTGATATGTCCCCTTAACCTTTCTGCTGCTTCTGGGGCAAAAATAAACAAAAAAAACAGACACAAAATGACTTTTTGGGAGCATGGAGTTGGAGAAAAGATATACTCTTTGGTTTAACTCTATGTACTGGCCCGATGAGCATGCGGAGGCACCACAGTGTGCGATTTCTGTTCAAAGAGGTAGATGGAAAGCTTGTGGAGATGTCCAGATTGGATTTCTCCAGAAAGCTAATCCAAAAGGCCCTTGGTTTTTCCCCATATGAGTTAAGTTGTGTACTCACTCTGCCCTTCAACAAGGGATTTGACATTAGTTTTGTTACCGCAGCTGTGTTTCAAGAATTTTGGCAATGCTTTGAAAAGGTTAAGACATAGTTTTCAGTATTCAATGTGGAGAAACTGACAACTCCCTGAAAGTGGTAGTTGGCAGAAAGTGCAATCTCTGGAGAGTCTAACCACCTCTTCAGAGATTGCCCAAAGTCTTTTGCCAACAAACAAAGGCCAAAAAAAGAACAGAAACTTTTGAGCAGCCATCCAAAGACCCCTCCAATGGAGTCTTAAAAAAAACCCTCAACTAGAGCCATTTTACCAACCCAGTCCAAAGGAGAGCAGTCAACACACTGGCTGTAACAAAGGCAAACAGGAGTGTCCCCTCTATCTGCCTAACCAAAACTAAAGTAACTTAACCCTAGTCTTCATGTGGTTAGTTGCGGTGGGTATTTATGCACTTAAGACCACTGGCATGAAGAAGCGACCAGAATCTGGCAACCCCCCCACAGCCATGGACATGCTCCCGAGACAAAGTCTCTAACCGCGTCACCCCAACACTACAAAAAACAAAAAAAATCAGCAAAGCTCAAAGGAGCAATGCTACTATGCCTACCAGGGGAAATCAGCTTTAGCTCCAACACAATTACACACCAGCATGTCAATACTTACCATCCTTTGGACAAACGGGTCGTCAAATCCAACTCACACCATGCTCTTCTGCATGTTCAAAGAGACAAAGACCAATCACTCACCCAGGTGTTACCTCTCAAGCCCTGCAAAACTGCCTGAGAAACCCCAACAATCAAGTGCACCTGGAGGACTTCAACACAAAAGAGAACGGGTGATTAAATGTTCACAAACAAAACATCTAACCCAAAACTTCAAGTTGCCCTCAAGTTGTCATGGCCGGCTCAAAGCCATGGCAAATAATAGCAAAGGACACAAGAAGTTAACCCTTTAGGCGCTGGGTTTTATTTTTAAAAATACTAGATTTTGACATCTAAATTTCAGAAGGCTCTGGCTTGAAAGTGCTTTGAGATAGAGACAAAGTGTAAATGAGACAAATATTGAGGATGACCTAAAGTTTATCTAGGTCGTAAATTTTCCCATCTAATTTGCATATTATGATGTCATATGGCGGCGGCCATATTGGATTATGTAATTTGCATGAAATACCTGATATTTTGAAAGAGAATTGACCTTATTTCATCAGATTCACCCCCTCCATCCATTTGTTTTGTTGTTATCAAATGAACAGGGAAAAGGTAAATTGTGAGCCAACAGTCGTAAATTAGAACTGATGTAAACAGTAGGCGTTTTTTATGATTTTTTTTACCCCCCTCTGCTCTGACATTGGAGGACACTTTTTCTTTTCTTTTTTGTCTTCTTTTTTCTTCTCTTCTTCTTCATTATTATTATTATTAGTAGTAATAATAATAATAATTATTATTATTATTTCATTTTGCAAAGGTTACTTGGAAGACTCATCATCACTACTTTCAGCCCTATTCTGACCACCCCTGCTGCCTCTATGACACCCACCATCTCTTCTACGAACTCTTCACCCTCGTCTCCCCCTGCTATCCCCACAAGTAGAAGAGTTGGACTTGTGTGTGTTTTGTGCTTCGTGAACACCGCTGCGTCGCATGGACGCAGCACTGCCGCTCATGGACGCACCTTTACCGGCGCGGTAGAAAGAGTGAACACTAACGCTGGTCCGAGCGCTATTCTCACCACCCTCGCAACTTCTACCACGTCCATTAGCTCTCCTACTGATACTACGAGTTCGTGTGTCATTTCCACTCTCACCTATGTTGGGCAAAGGGTCGTGTTTTCGTGTGTTTTCCTCACTTTGCCCCGCAGCGCCATTCGTCCCCTCTCTGCTCTGACTGCAGGCTGGGACTGCTGCGCGGGGCTGCTGTGAGACTGACCGCCTGTGAGTGCTTTTGCACGGGGAGGGGCTCACGGCAGCACCCGCTGCTCGTTGAGTTCAGTAACTGCAGAGTGATACGTGCTTTCATGTCAGAGTCTCCAAACACCACAAAAGTCTCCAATAACACCCGAAAAAGTCACTAGACTTGCCGCTAGTCGCTTTTTGTCGCTAGAAAAAAAAAAAAAAGTCAAGTTTGGATGGGATTTCTTCGAACATTTTGCATTGAAGCATGACGTTTTTATGAGCTAAGGTCTAAGTAAGGGATGTCTGCCAACTAGTGGGTGGGAGTGTGAATGATATATAACACTCTATTCGAAGAAAACAGCTGTTTTATTCAGTACCGCATCTTGTCGCAATTTTGCGACTATGGCGCTTACAGGGTTAAACCAAAGAAATCATAATTTCTTGAAACTAACTCAAAAACCAACATATCAATATAGAAACCAAAGCAGACAAACAAATAACGAGCGTGGAAAGCAAAGAGCAGAATTTCTCTTTTGTCCTCTCTCTGTCCTCCAGAGCTTAGTGAGGCGTACTCTTATAGTACTCGGAAGACTAGGCCCAGGTGTTCCCAGCACCTATTGATGCCCCAACCCCTCCTGCTGGGCATCTGCAATGCAAAAAGGACAGGTAAAAAGCCCAACAGCAAAAGAGGCATGGCTGTCACACTGTTGCATACTAAGGGCCGTAACAGCCAATTAGTCAGCGGCCCAAGAGACTGGGCTCACGGTCGTGGCAAAACATCCTGTTGGCACACTGACGTCACTCCTGGAGCCATGGTTGGCTCCCAGTCTCAGAGATCAGTCATGACAGTCGGGGGGAAATTACGGCACAAGAAGAATCAGCAGCGAGAAGAAGGCTGACAAACTGCAACGAGAATTGCGCTTCCCACAGTCAGAAAAAGAGGCAGAATTGCCTCGTCGCGACTGATCCACAATACCTGCTGAGTGTGCCCTGTATTTCCCCTGCGTGGTCCTCAACTGAAACAGAGAGTCTGGAAGTGCCCAAGTGTGTGGGATATTTGGTGGCCTGCGCCCAATAGGCAGGCTTTTTTCTCTCCACAAAGCGGCTGAGTAGAGCCTGGGATAATGTGGCAACGGGTGGGGGAATGGGTGTGGCCACGGATTTTGGTGCGTGATGAGCCAAGTGAGGCTCACCATGAGAATCCCCAGGGGCCTGATGGGAGAGTGGGATGAGTTCCCCTGATAATGGCTGTGTCTCATTTCAGGGTCTGCATCCTTCGAAGGCCGCATTTGAAGGCCAGTTACGTCACAACGCCGTGCGAAGGCTGTCCCAATTCAAAGGCTCTTTCAAATGCGGGCCACAAATGCGGCCTCCTTTTGCCTCTTCCTGGAGGATGCACCGCTACTATCCTTCGTGGCCTCAAATATCCCAAGATTCTTTGCATGCCCAAAAAAGAAAGAAAGACAGAAGAAATCGGCGACTTCAAGTGGCGCAGATCTCGCATTTAAATGTAAGTATTGGGTTTATACTCGGTTTTTACTCATTTGAGCATCCAACGCCAGACATGTTAAACTTCAAGGATAAAATACGTGATGCTGGTAATGCTCAGCTTGATGCCTCTGGAAGTAAAGCCCTAAAAACCTTCACTTTCAAACGTTAGACATTCAGAGGTTGACATATATCTTATATCTTATTGTGACTGTTGAGGTGTAATAGACTGTTTTTACTTCATGTACATAAACGGAGCAAGATGAACACATTTAGATCAGGCTGTTATCCCTGCTTTATTTCCACACTGTAAAACTGTAAAGTCTAGTTAAACGTTTGAATTGAATAAAGAGCTAAGTTTAGGATTATCCTTATGATGATTATATTTTTGCTATATTAGAACCCTTTTGTCTGTTGACATGACACGAAACGTCTTTTACATTTCATTTTGTTTTAGGGAGCAAGCAGAGAGCTTCATCGCTGTACGAGGTTAGAACAACCATTTGTTCACAGGGGCGAAAGTAGGTGCAGGTTTGAATGGTGAGGTGGAAACTAAATTATATTTGTTTTACCCATGCAAGTTAATAAATAATTTGCTGAAAATTGCTTATGTGATTGATTTCCACTGCCTTAGGATTGTCCTCATGGATGATGTCTTAGGACAGAGGCCTTCCACTGCCCCCGCTGTCCTAACTGCCTCCATCCCTGAGGACACACTAGGGCCGAGTGCCGGCAGGTGACCAGGAAGAGGAGGATGACGACGATGAGGAGGAGGAGAGCCAGCCAGGGCCGAGGACACGAGGCTGCTGTTATTTAGTTAATTTATGAGTTATTTTTAAATTATTTGTTCATAATTGTTCATTTTATATAATTCATGACATAAAATATTGTTCTAGTGTTACACGTTGTCTATTCCATTTAGTATTTACAACTGAAGTACAATTTATAACAGCAAACAGCATCAAGTGCTACTTTTCAGGGACAACAAGGGATTAATGTTTTTCTTTTATTATTAAGGTCTTAACATTTACAACTACTTACAAAATTGCAGCATAAATAACTATTTACAGGTTATTATTAACTATTAACTATTAACAAAAACAATTACAATATTAAAACATTAACAAATGATGTCCAGTAACAGGCTGAGCAGGAGTCCCTGGCAGGGCTGCTGGGCTGGATGAACCTGGTGTCAGTGGGACATCATCTGGGTCCGTACTCAGGGTGTTTGGGGGTGTAGTCTCCACTGTCCACCACATCATCCATCAACTGGGTTTGCAGGGCTGACTCGATCGACGGCTGCCATGTCACTAAGAATTTTTTTAAGAAAGAGGCAAGAATTATAATTTCATAATGTAATTATATTAATAATAAATTATTACAACAAACAAAACTATCTACCAAACACTTTAAATATGAATAATGCCTTTAAAATTAAAATAAAACCCTATGTGGAAATCAACAGTTTATATGTCAGCATTAAGGTAATGTATCGGTATGCTAATTACCCCTAACTGTTATCTAGCTAATAATGATAATAATGATAACAGTACTGTGGGTTCAATAACAGGTTCACCTCTCCACGGTCCTCTCAACCGGAGATAAACCAGAGCTGCTTCTCCTCTTTTTCCACAAGGAGGAGAATTGAAAAGGAAATCAGGAATTCCTGGAGCTCACAGGAGCTCGCAGGTCACACTCGGCAGGTATTGCGGACCGGTCGCGAGGAGGCAATTTTGCCTCTTTTTCTGACTGTGTGAAGCGCAATTCTCGCTGCGGTTTGCCAGCTTCTTCTCGCTGCTGATTGTTCTTGTGCCGTAATTTCCCCCCCGGCTGTCATGGCTGATCTCTGAGACTGGGAGCCAACTGTAGCTCCAGGAGTGACGTCAGTGTGCCAAACAGGATGTTTTGCCACAGCGGTGAGCCCATTCTCTCGGGCTGCTGACAAGCTGGCCGTTGGCCTGCAACAGTGATTGACTTTCCACAAGGCAGGAGAGGGGTGCACCGTTCCCGGCGGTGCTGCAATACCGGGTCGATGCGTGGAGTGAACGGAGCAAGCCCCTGTTTCAGCTCCCGAGGCTAAAAATCCATGTAATATGTTGTCCCCGTATAGGGGACATATCAGATATTAAACTGATCAGAGCAGATTTTATTTTTTTTTTTCCTTTATTAAACCTCAAAGGCCATACAACAGAAAGTTACATCAATGCATCCTACTTTTTCTAAACAAAACAAAACCCAAAGACGTCTGGATCAAAAAAATAAAGTCTTCCAGCGCTCTCCTGCCACATGGTACCCGTACTTGTCCTCCTCCATCTTCCTCATGTGCCCCAGCTCCCCCGGAACTCTTGCCACCACCCCACCCACTCCCCAATCGACAGTACTCCTGACCAACACTACTCTAGCATCCCGCAGTGCAGCCTTCCCCAGAGACAGCAATAACCATAACAAAAACCCTTCCCATCCCCTCCCCCTCAAACCTGATCCCAACATTAGCACATCAAATGACAGAGACCCCACCTGTGGAAAAAAAAGAACCAAATCACCCCAAACTGCCTTGACAAACCCACATCCCCAGAACACATGGTCAATGGTCTCATCCGACCCACAGCCCTCCTTGGACACGAGCGCAGCCTGGACAGCCCCTGTCTGTGTAAAATTTCCCTCACCGGCATCCTTCTATGCAGGCCACGCCAATTGATGTCCTTAATACTGTTAGGCAGGCCCTTCTGCTGTATAAAAATCCACCCCGCTGGACCAACCCCGGACACCCCCACCGGCCCCCGTTTCACCACCATGGCCTGATAGAGGCCCCGGTGGTCAAGGCACAAAACCCCCTCCTGACACTCCCTATGGCGTCTAGCCCAACCCACCACCTGCCTGTAATGTGGAGGCAAAGTGTCCCCCTTTGGCCGCGCGTTGTCCCACACTATGAACCGTCTCAGAGGAAAAGACAGCCAAAACAACCAAAGCAAATGAAAATGATGACCACTAGGGCCATGTACACTGTTACACAAAAATGAAAAGAACAGGACATCCAATTTAAGCGGGACATTTGGAACCCCCCTGCCCCCCACCCGAACATCCTGGTACATCCAATCTCTTGCCTCACATACTTGCACCCCCCCCCCCCCCCCCACACACACACACACACACACACACACACAACGGAAAATACATCCCGCACCAGTCTTCTCCTATACTCAGGAGGCAGAGGGAAAATATAGGCCAAATAAACGAAAAGTTGGCAAGATGTCCACCTTAATTGCTAGCACCCTGCCACTTAAAGAAAGATGCCTCGCCTTCCACAGCCCCATACGCGACGGGCCGCAGCTAGGCGTTTACCCCAATTCAGTTTCCCACTATCCCCCACCTCAAAATCCACACCCAGGATTTTCATCGGGCCCTGACACTGAGGCAGGCCACACAACCCCTGCACCCTCCCTGCCCACGGCCCAAAGTATTTAATCGAGGACTTCCCCAAATTCACCTTGGCCCCCGAAACTCCTGAAAACTCCTCCAAAATACGCAGCAAGCTGAACACAGACCCCTCCGATGTCAAAAACAACATTATATCATCTGCATACTGAGAGATTTTCAACTCCTCCACACCCCCTCCAGGCAGGCGCAACCCCACCACACCCGGGTCTGCTCTCACCGCCGCACCCAGCGGCTCCATATATAACACAAAAAGCAGCGGCGACAGAGGGCACCCTTGCCTCACCCCGTCCGCTGTGGCATCACCCCACCCACGTGCCCATTAACCATAACACTACTCCCCACACCTGTGTACATAATCCCCAACCACCTCAAGAACCGAGGCCCAAACCCCACCCTCTCCATAATAGAAAACAAAAACCTTTGATTCACTCTGTCAAAGGCCTTCTCCATATCTAACCCCACCAACATCATGGGCACCCGCTGCTCCCCCACCCAGTGCACACAATCCCTTACCAACCCCAAATTCCACTGTATCCTCCTCCCCTCCACCCCACATGTCTGATCCTCATGCACCACATGGGGAAGAGCCCCCCAGAGCCTACGTGCCAAACCCTGGCCAGGATCTTGTAATCGGCACAGAGCAGAGGGATCGGCCTGTAATTCCCCAAATTGTTGTTGTCTACCTTCTTGTATAAGAGGGTCAGGACCCCCTCCCTCATCGTTGTGCCCAGAAGACCCCCCTCCAAAACCGAGTTCACCACCTCAAAAAAATCCCTCCCTAAAATCCCGCAAAACGCAACATAAAACTCCTTTGGCAACCCATCAATTCTGGGCACCTTGCCCGCCAGCAACCCCTTCATGGCCCCTTCGACCTCAGCCATCGTTACCGGGTGCTCCAGCTCCTCCACCACTTCAGCAGGCACCCTCCCCTCCAACCTCCCTATAAAACGGCCTGCCTCAGTGCATTCAACTGCCCACTCCCCAAATGCCTCCCCGAAAAATCGGAGGCCACCTTTACCATCCCCTCCGGATCAGAAACGAGGCCCCCCTCCTTCTCTCGCAGATGCGGAATACACACCCTCGCACGGGCCTCCCTAACCTGCTTGAAAAAATAAGCACCACAAACCTCCCCAAACTCAAAGGACTCCCTCCTACACCAAAATAGAAAATCCCCAGCCTTCTCCCTAAAATACCGACCAAGCTGCTCCTTTACAGCCTCCATCCCCTCCCTATCCACCCCCCCACCTCTATTCTCTGCGGCTACCATAGCCTGCAAAGAGCGCTGTAGCCCTACAAACCTCTCCCTCCCCACCCGTGCCTTGGCCGAGCAGTACGAAACTGCCAAAACCCGGGTATTGCGCTTCACACATTCCCACCACTCCACCACTGAACCAAACCATGGCTTCAGCAAAACCCATATCCCATAATGTGAAATGAAGCTCTTGCGAAAAGCCACCTCCCCCAACAACGTGCAGTTCAATTTCCAGAAACCCCTACCAAAAAGGGGTGCAGACACCAAAAAACCCACTAGAAGGTGACTATGATCAGAAAACCACACGGGTGACACTACAGCGCTCTGAACGGCAATCGCAACCAGCACAAAAACAAAATCAATACAACTGCAGGAACCCCGGGAATTGGCCCAAGTAAACCCATCCCCCGTAGAATCCACCTCCCTAAACCCATCCCGAAACATAAACCCCTGCACCACTTCCCTGAAGTAAGGCAAACTAAAATCCCCAGTCCCCTCAAAGGAAACATTGTAATCCCCCCTAAAACCACTACCCTATTGGTGACGCAGACATCAGGCAAGGTCAAAAAAAGATCCTTGCGCCCCTGTGGCTCAGCCGGAGCATACACATTAATAAAATAAAAATAAACTCCCCTCCAATCCGCATCCACCACAAGAACCCTCCCCTGCACCACAGAAAAACTGCCCGAAACATGGAAGTCTCGATCCCCAAATAACACCCCGACCCCAGATGAATGCACCCCCCAACCCCCACCTGGACTCACCCTTGAGCCAACCCCCTGAAAACACCCCCACATCCCCCCATCCCTCAAATGAACTTCCTGTAGAAAATAAACCTGAAAAGAAACCTGAGACAAGTACTGAAAAACACCCCCACGCTTACCCCATCAGTCATACCCCGCACATTCACAGTTAAAACAGATAACAAACTCATGAGTTAACCCCTTTCAGTCTTTCCCACAGTCCCCTCAGCCTCCGCCCCGAAAGAGCTATCTGGACTGGAAGACTAAAACTCCTGCAGGTAGGCTATACTGCGCAGGGCTCAAAGGTGACGCCGGCCCCAAGTCCACAGGCCGAGACGCCACCCCAGAGCCATCCACCAGATTCATCTCATTGGAGCCGATCACAGGACCAGCCTTTACAGCCACCTGTGGACTTGGGGCTGCGACTAAGGGGCCCCCTCGGACACAGCCTCCGCACGATTGCCAGCCTGCATCCCCTTCCTCTTCTTCCTCCTCCTGCGAAACTGCTCCTTCAGCTCTGACCGACCAGCCTCCGCCGACAGCTCCGGCTGCTCCCATCCTCCTCCTCCTCGCCCCCCTAAAACAGCCTCCGCTGACTCCCCACTCTCCGAACTCATCTCACAGTCCGCCCAGGACCCCTCCAGGGGCAAGGAGTCCCCCAGGCTCACCAGCACCCCCGCACCCAGAAGGCCCGGTAACACCTCCGCTGCTGCCTTGACCCCATCGGCTGGAATGGCCTCCGCAGCCGGAACAGCCTCAGCCGTTGGAACAGCCTCTGCAGCCTGAACAGCCTCCGCAGCCGTAACCGCCTTCCCAGCTGGGAGGGCTCCCTTCGCTCCCCGGATCTCCTGCAGCACCTCCTCCAGCGGCCGTAGGCTTGGGCCTTGCTTCTCCCCTGCCACAGCTGCGGCCACGAGAAGGGCAGTCTCGGAAAAGGTGGCACGATGCCCCACACCCATTGCAGACTCTCGGTGCAGTACAAGAGACAGCTCCGTGTCCAGCACCCCCACAGTTCCGGCATCGAACCTGTACGCAGCCAGATGCCATATGTCCAAAACAGCGACACTGCCTACAAAAATTCGGCTGACCTGAGTAAAACAAAAAACCCCTTTCCCCCCAAATGTAAAGTAGGCAGGAGGGTGTTGAAGGCCATCATCACTCTCTGGATCATCCCCGAGGAGGACCCGGAGCTGTCGCCGACCAGACCATATCCCGTAGTTGTCCCCTGGGTACTTCACTGGCTTGTCTACCTTCCCATACCTGCCAAGGAACAGCGCCACTGCCGCAACGCCCACATAAGGGTTGCACATATGCACTGTAATTATCCGCACATTCCTTTGGCCGAGAGGCTCCATCAAGAACACAGATGTTCATGTCTCTACGTTATACTCCTAGGGTTTTTAAAGAATAGCACTTTCCATTTATCTTTAATTGAATCCCATCCCCATTTCCGTACTTCAAAAGAACTTATTTTCTGAGCCTCCAATTCAATGCATTTCACCGCTCCACAAACCGTCCATTTGGTTGTATTGTTAATGACAGTTTGTCTAACATTCCATAACATAACTTTTGTTAGAGTTTAAGATTACTAAAGGTAATGACTGGGTCTTGCCTCCTTTTTGTAACTTGAGACATCTCACAGCTTCATAGTCAACTGAAGAAAGGGAAGGGAATTGGCATTTTAACCTTTTCCAAACTAACGCTGCAAAAGGACATTCCCATAGGACATGGCATATAGTTTCTTCTGCATTACATTCAGGTCTTGGGCAATCTCTATTTTTTGTCAATTTATGTTTATATAAGATGGAACGGACTGGGAGTTTTTTATGCAGCACAAACCAATTGAAATCTTTTAACCTATTTTCTAATCCTTTTACTTGTGCTTTCTTCCAATCAATCTGTGTAATATGAATATCAGTGTGGCATAACTTTTCAATCAATTTTTGATAAAGAACTTTATGTTTTGTGGCATTATCTTTATTTTTACACTTAACGTTCTTTTTAAACCATTTAATTTCATAACAGAGTTATATAATTAATTAATACTGAGTAATAAGGCGAAATGGGATTGTAAGCCAGAATTTTAAGAAAACCTGACATTTATGCGTGTATTCGTCCAGTAGCAAATGACATACATTGCAAAAAAACAAAACATCCAATTTTAGGGGAATGTTGGGGAGATTTCGTCCACCATCTTCTAAGTTCTGATAAATTCTCTCTCTCTTTATGTACTCATAGCCCCCCCAGAAAAACTGAAAGATTGTCTTTGTTAATGCTTTACAAAAAGAAAAGGGCATTGGATAAATGTAAGCTAAATGTAGCAATGCAGGTAAAATGTCAGATTTAATGGCCATTGTTTTGCCTATATATGTCAACCTCCTAGTTTTCCAAACAGATAGTTTTTTGTCTACCAGGTTTAATTTTTGGGACCAATTATGAAAACCATCTCCCTCTGGGTGTCCAAAGCAGATGCCAAGTATGTTCATTGGGCCATTACATAAAGTTAAACCAAAAAGGATGTCTTTTCTCCAACTCCACAATCCCAAAAACTTATATTGTGTCTTTTTCCTATTGATTTTTGACCCGGAAGCAGCAGAGAAATGCTCCAACACACCAAGGGCCTCGCCCAAACTGTTATCATCTGTTACATACAACACCAGGTCATCTGAATATTGTGACAATTTCAAGAACTTCCCTCCTGGCAGAGAAATGCCTCTAATATTAGAATTCTTTCTGATTGAGCATGCTAGCGGTTCTGCATATAAAACATACAATAAAGCGGACAGGGGGGACCCCTGGCGGAGGCCTCTGATCTGTTGGATTTCCTTACTAATGTTTCCATTTCCATTTACTCTGCAATTAATGCCATTGTACAAAGTCTTTATCCAATTCATAAGATAAAAACCAAAACCAAAACGGGACAAGACTCTCATCAAAAAGGAATGATTTACCCTATCAAAAGCTTTTTGTTGGTCTAAGCTGACACATATCGCTGATAGATTTCTGTCTTCTATATATGTAAGTAGATCTCTGTGTAATTAAATGTTCCATGAAATCTTCTTTTCCACCACCCCACTAGTTTGATCAGTACCTACAATAAATGGCATTACAGTAGCCAGACGGTTTGTTATAGCTTTACTCAAGATTTTATAGTCTACGCACAGCATTGTCAGTGGCCGGTAGTTAACTAATTGCATTGGGTCATCTTTTTTATAAAGTAGAGATACTACTCCCTCTCACATATATTTACTCATTTTCTCATGTTTGAAAATTTCATTGAACACCTCTGACAAATAATATCCAATTAAAGACCAGAAAGTAATGTAAAATTATTTTGTTAGCCCGTCCCTACCTGGAACTTTTCTTTCCTTCATTGATTTTAAGTATAGCAGTATACAACTCTTCCAAGCCCAGTCTTTCTTCTAACTTTTCTTTTAAATCTAGTGGTACACTTTTATTTATACAATCTAAAAAATTATTTCTTTTATCCATGTCTACATCTTCCCTTTCAAATAATTTACTACAATGTAATCTTGCCAACTCCACCATTTCTTCATTATTTTCACAAACATCTCCATTCTCTCTTTTCAAACCCTGTATTACCTGTTTTTTCCTTTAATAGGCAGAACATTTCTCATCTTCTTCATATTTTTCCTTCTGTAATTTAAATGTAAAATTTCGGGCTCTTTGTTCGCACATCTCCTGCTGCTCCTTCAACAACAGAGTTAATTTGTTTTTATCCATCTCCTTTCCTGTTATATTGCACTCAGTATGTAGGTTTTGAATTTCTTTTGAGTTTCACAAAAGACATTATATCTCTGTTTGGATCGTTTTTTGCAATAATTGAGTATGTACTGTTTCATTCTATTTTTTGTATCGTCCCACCACTCTATAACAGATGAGTATAAGCTTTTTAGTTCTGTGCATCTGTTAAAGAAAATCTGAAAGGTGTCTTTGAAATCTTTTTCCAGGAGGATTTCATTATTAATTTTCCAGTAGCCTTTCCCATATTTCAGTGATTGCAGTTCTATCGATGCTGAGAGTAGGCTATGGTCTGAATAGTAAACGGGAAATGTCCGAACTTCAGAAACTTTGGTACCATGTGGAATGAAGATATAATCTATTCTACTCTTGGCTCCACTGCTATTTTCCCAAGTATAGCCAGCATCGTTCTTATTTACTAGCCTGTAAGTATCTATCAAATTGTAATTTTGTAGTAAAGATCTGAGTAAAGTAGTATTACAATCTTTATCTAAAGAAATATTAAAGTCTCCTGCTACGTAAACCAGTCGGTTTGTCATGAAACAGGTATCTAAGGTTTTCAAAAGCTCCCTGCGGGCAGCAGGATCAGTATGTGCATATATGTTAATAATTCTCAGTTGTTTATTCTCTCCCATGAACGAAGGAAAAACAATTTGATATCTCTATTTCTCTGTTATTCCCACATAATAATCCCACCCCACTTGAATGCATACCACACACACGCCACCTAGATTCCCCTTTTACCCACTCTTTAGAGAAGTTTACTATGTCTTTTTCTCTTTTTAGGTGTACTTCTTGAAGGAGGTAAACTGTGAAATCAAGTGTGGCTAAGAGACAAAAAACAGACCTTCTCTTTTTTTTTTGTTTTGTAGGTCTCTAACGTTCAAGGTTATGATTTTGAAAACCATTATTCTGAATTAGATTGCTTTCTTTAACTTGAAGTTAGTCAGTATGTGGAAAACTGTGTCTAATCTGCTTAAAGTGGGTGGGGGGGTGGGGAAAGGGAATTTGTGGAGGTGGCAAGGGCCTCTATCTGAGGGCTCGCCGTCGTGGGCCTTTTGACTGAAGGAACTTGTGCTTGTGCCTCATCCTGCGCCCGACAAGCAGGCTTTTCTCTCTCCGCAAAGCAGCCGAGTAGAGCCTGGGATAATGTGGGGACGGGCGAGGGAATGGGTGTGGCCACGGATTTTGTTGCACGATGAATCCAGTGAGGCTCACTGTGAGAATAGTGCCTGGGACCACAGCGGTCTTGGCTGCTGTCGAGGAGAGGAGCTGTACTTACTCGGGTTTCTTTTCAAAGCGCACAAGTCTTTCGCCTTTTACTAAAGACTTCCATGGAGAGGAACACCAATGAGTTGAAGATATTTTTGGCAGGCTTTGCTGTTTGCCTGAGCCTCGTGCATGTGTGAAAATCAATAAAGCCGTTCTTTACCCCACTCAGAAAGTGCAGGAACGTGAGCTCAACTTTTACAAACGATACAGCCAGCCAGGGTCTCCAAAGTCCTTCATCCTCATTCCTCTTCAGGGAACGTGTGTGCGCGAGTGAGTTTATATGTTCGTGTGTGCTGGACACACACTGTTTTTTGAAATAACAGTTTATCTTCAGGGAACGCTTGGGCGGAGCCGCTAAGCAGAAGCCACTCCACTGCGCAATGCAAATGGCACACCACGACAGGTACGAAGAGTGCCAGGAGGTGGGCTCAGACAGCAGACGACTGGGGCTCATCGCTTCTCGGCCTTTTGGCTAAGATCAAATGTAGTATTTGTTTTTATCAGTAATAAGAGTGGGTGACTTATTGTGAGTCGTGCGGTGTATGGGACGGCAATAAGTGTCCTGCTTTTCAGTCAGTTGGCTGTAAGCAGATTTTGCCCATCCCACTATACCTCTTGAGAGGCAATGGCAGCGCAGGCATCACTGCAGTCGGCAGAGAAACCAGCCGCACTGAACTTAAAGAACACTCTACGATTCCAGACAAGTGAGGGAGAAATACCTGACAGTTTGCTTTGGGAAGAATGTGCTCTTTGATGCTCTGAAACTAAGGCCGGATGACATCTTTTGCCTACAACAAAACCTGGCAAATGGATATTACGACGTCACGTTCAAATCAAGCACACAAATGGACGAGGTACGTGCTTTTGTTGCGCAGCAAGCTAGCCCGGCACTGAAACCCTTTCAAGTTACGTGTTTGTTCCAAAATAACTTCCGCATTGTGACTGTCCACATGTATAACCCATGGGTGAGCGACGAGATTATAAGATTCTTCGTTGGAAGATATGCAACAGTCCTACCTGGTGTTAAAGAAATAAAAGACGCTTTGGGTATCTGGACCGGGAAAAGGCAGTTCCGTGTCCAGCTGAAAGAGAAAGCCAGCGGACAAGATGGTTTTGCCCATCCCCCTGCTTCCTTCACCATCGGTGGGAACCGTGGCTACCTTTTTTATGCAGGACAGCCGAAATTCTGCAGAAAATGCCATACATATGGACATGCTGCGGAGACCTGCATGCATATACGATGTCGGAATTGTGGTGAGTTGGGCCATCTCATCAAAGATTGTGAAAAAGCAAGAAGATGTGACCTCTGCAACTTAGAACAACATCTAGCCAGAGATTGCCCCAAGCCTGGATCCTATACAGCAGCTCTTAAAGATGGTACAACTCACAGAGGAGGCAACATGGCCCCAGAAGATCCAGGCATAAGAGACATCCAGACGGTACTAGAAGAAATGCAAAAGCAGCAGGACGAGCAACGACAGACCCAAGTGGAGACAAGAATAGAGGAATGTAACAACATGGTGATGACTGATGCGGCACACTCAACTCCCACATCAGCTACCGGTGAGGTGGAGGAGACTGAAAAAGCAAATGGTGACCAGCAGACGGATGGATGGTGCATCGTGACCAAAAAAAGTCTGAAAAAATCGAAAAAAAGAGAAATTGTAACCAGCCCAGAAATACTAACACAAGATCCAAACCTACCAACGCTGCCCCCAGACTCCAGCTTTAGCCCTCCATTAGACGAGAGCGATGTTGCTAACGACTCTGCTGCTGATGCTGTACCTGGGACCGAAGATCCCCAGCACACCGGACTCAGCACTGGTGCCCCTGACTTTACTTCTAGTGGCGTACTTGACCTCATCCCTAGCTGTTCCCCTGCCCCTTCCTTCAGTCAAAAGGCCCAAGACGGCGAGCCCTCAGATAGAGGCCCTTGCCACCTCCACAAATTCCCTTCCTCCCCCCAACCCCCCTTTTATAACTCACCCCATGTCCCAGAGACCACAACAAGTCACAGGCCTTGGTTGCACGCGGACGCCAGAGGAGGGGTTCTTTTGGACCACTGCGACCAGGGTTGTGGGCTGATGGTAAGGGTAACACAGACTGACCCTGTCTACCAATACCATGACAACAGAGCCCATCATCTCAAATAAACTGATGTTGAGTTTAAACAGATTAGACACAGTTTTCCATATACCGACTAACTTCAAGTTAAAGAAAGCAATCTAATTCAGAATAATGGTTTTCAAAATCATAACCTTAAACGTTAGAGGCCTACAAAACAAAAAAAAGAGAAGATCTGTATTTTGTCACTTAGCCACACTTGATTTCACTGTTTGCCTACTTCAAGAAGCACATCTAAAAAGAGAAAAAGACATAGTAAACTTCTCTAAAGAGTGGGTAAAAGGGGAATCTAGGTAGAGTGTGGGTGGTGTGCATTCAAGTGGGGTGGGATTACTATGTGGGAATAACAGAGAAATAGAGATATCAAATTGTTTTTCCTTCGTTCATGGGAGAGTACTGGTAGTTGACATAAATTGGCGAAATAAACAACTGAGAATTATTAACATATATGCACATACTGATCCTGCTGCCCGCAGGGAGCTTTTGAAAACCTTAGATACCTGTTTCATGACAAACCGACTGGTGTACATAGCAGGAGACTTTAATATTTCTTTAGATAAAGATTGTAATACTACTTTACTCAAATCTTTACTACAAAATTACAATTTGATAGATACTTACAGGCTAGTAAATAAGAACGATGCTGGCTTTACTTGGGAAAATAGCAGTGGAGCCAAGAGTAGAATAGATTATATCTTCATTCCACGTGGTACCAAAGTTTCTGAAGTTCGGACATTTCCCGTTTACTATTCAGACCATAGCCTACTCTCAGCATCGATAGAACTGCAATCACTGAAATATGGGAAAGGCTACTGGAAAATTAATAATGAAATCCTCCTGGAAAAAGATTTCAAAGACACCTTTCATATTTTCTTTAACAGATGCACAGAACTAAAAAGCTTATACTCATCTGTTATAGATTGGTGGGACGATATAAAAAATAGAATGAAACAGTACATACTCAATTATTGCAAAAAACGATCTAAACAGAGATATAATGTCTTTTGTGAAACTCAAAAAAAATTCAAAACCTACATACTCAGTGCAATATAACAGGAAAGGAGATGGACAAAAACAAATTAACTCTGTTGTTGAAGGAGCAGCAGGAGATGTGTGAACAAAGAGCCCAACATTTTACATTTAAATTACAGAAGGAAAAATATGAAGAAGATGAGAAATGTTCTGCCTATTTTTTTAAGAAAGCCCAGGCACAAAGGAAAAAACAGGTAATACAGGGTTTGAAAAGAGAGAATGGAGATGTTTGTGAAAATAATGAAGAAATGGTGGCGTTGGCAAGATTACATTGTGGTAAATTATTTGAAAGGGAAGATGTAGACATAGATAAAGGAAATCATTTTTTAGATTGTATAAACAAAAGTGTACCACTAGATTTAAAAGAAAAGTTAGAAGAAAGACTGGGCTTGGAAGAGTTGTATACTGCCTTAAAATCAATGAAGGAAAGAAAAGTTCCAGGTAGGGACGGGCTAACAAAATAATTTTACATTACTTTCTGGTCTTTAATTGGACATCATTTGTTAGAGGTGTTCAATGAAATTTTCAAACGTGAGAAAATGAGTAAAAGTATGCGAGAGGGAGTAGTATCTCTACTTTCTAAAAAAGATGACCCAATGCAATTAGTTAACTACCGGCCACTGACAATGCTGTGCGTAGACTATAAAATCTTGAGTAAAGCTATAACAAACCGTCTGGCTACTGTAATGCCATTTATTGTAGGTACCGATCAAACTACTGGGGTGGTGGGAAGGAAGATTTCATGGAACATTCAATTACACAGAGATCTACTTACATATATAGAAGACAGAAATCTATCAGCGATATGTGTCAGCCTAGACCAACAAAAAGGTTTTGATAGGGTAAATCATTCCTTTTTGATGAGAGTCTTGTCCCGTTTTGGTTTTTATCTTATAAATTGGATAAAAATTTTGTACAATGACATTAATTGCAGAGTAAATGTAAATGGAAACATTAGTAAGGAAATCCAACAGACCAAAGGCCTCCGCCAGGGGTGCCCCCTGTCCGCTTTATTGTATGTTTTATATGCAGAACCGCTAGCATGCTCAGTCAGAAAGAATTCTAATATTAGAGGCATTTCTCTGCCAGGAGGGGAGGTCTTGAAATCGTCACAATATTCACATGACCTGGTGTTGTATGTAGCCGATGATAACAGTTTGGGCGAGGCCCTTGGTGTGTTGGAGCATTTCTCTGCTGCTTTCGGGTCAAAAATCAATAGGAAAAAGACACAATATAAGTTTTTGGGATTGTGGAGCTGGAGAAAAGACATCCTTTTTGGTTTAACTTTATGTAATGGCCCAATGAACATACTTGGCATCTGCTTTGGACACCCAGAGGGAGATGGTTTTCATAATTGGTCCCAAAAATTAAACCTGGTAGACAAAAAACTATTTGTTTGGAAAACTAGGAGGTTGACATACATAGGCAAAACAATGGCCATTAAATCTGACATCTTACCTGCATTGCTACATTTAGCTTACATTTATCCAATGCCATTTTCTTTTCGTAAAGCATTAACAAAGACAATCTTTCAGTTTTTCTGGGGGGGCTATGAGTACATAAAAAGAGAGAGAATTTATCAGAACGTAGAAGATGGTGGACGAAATCTCCCCAACATTCCCCTAAAATTGGATGTTTTGTTTTTTTGCAATGTATGTCATTTGCTACTGGTCGTATACACGCATAAATGTCAGGTTTTCTTAAAGTTCTGGCTTACAATCCCATTTCGTTTTATTACTGAGTGGGACAATAGCATGCTGAAAGCCGAGGCTGTGCCTGAGTATTTCTGTTATATAATTAAATGGTTTAAAAAGAACGTTGAGTGTAAAAATAAAGATAATGCCACAAAACATAAAGTTCTTGATCAAAAATTGATTGAAAAGTTATGCCACACTGATATTCATATTACACAGATTGATTGGAAGAAAGCACAAGTAAAAGGATTAGAAAATAGGTTAAAAGATTTAAATTGGCTAGTGCTGCATAAAAAACTCCAAGTCCGTTCCATCTTATAGAAACATAAATTGACGAAAAATAAAGATTGCCCAAGACCTGAATGTAACGCAGAAGAAACCATATGTCATGTCCTATGGGAATGTCCTTTTGCAGTGTTAGTTTGGAAAAGGTTAAAATGCCAATTCCCTTCCCTTTCTTCAGTTGACTATGAAGCTGTGAGATGTCTTAAGTTACAAAAAGGAGGCAAGACCCAGTCATTACCTTTAGTGATCTTAATTTCTCTAACAAAAGTTAAGTTATGGAATGTTAGACAGTCCGTCATAAACAATACAACCAAATGGACGGTTTGTGGAACGGTGAAAAGCATTGAATTGTAGGCTCCGAAAATAAGTTCTTTTGAAGTACAGAAATGGGGATGGGGTTCAATTAAAGATAAATGGAAAGTGCTATTCTCTAAAAACCCTAGGAGTATAATGTAGAGACATGAACATCTGGGTTCTTGGCTCCTTTTTGTTATTGAATTGTGGGTGAGGCCCTGATTTAAAGGGCTCATCACCACTTCACCTGTGTAAGAAAGCTGTGGTATATTTGGTTGTAATTGTTGCCAGGAATTGGTTTTGTTATATTAATCTTTCTCGTTGTTTTGTTTCTTTTTAACCTTACTTATTTTATTTATTTTATCGGTTATCGCTCAATCCCAAGTACCATGTCCTATTTTTGTGTTGCTTGTGAAATAAAGAAAAAAAAAATCTGTTCTTATTCAGAGGCGTTCGAAGCTGGTGCGTTAAATCGATGGCCAGTGGAAGTATCCATCAGGCAGCCGGGGTGGCTGGCCTGCGCAACTGTGTGAGGTTCGTGTGGAAGGAGACGGCAATTGGAGGACGGGAGTGGTTCATCAAGACGGTGCTGATTGACGGGCTGAAGGTGGACCCAGGGCAGGTCTTCTGCCTGCAGTGGAATCCTTTCGACAATGGCTACGATCTGACCATGCACAGCCAGGTCACGTACGACCGTTTGCTGGCAACGTGCAAGGCCAAGGCAGAGTCTTTGCCTTTTTCCCTGTTCAAGGTGGAGCCTCTCGGACAACGGAATGTGAGGGTCATTACAGTGCACATGTACAACCCTTATGTGGGCAATGCTGCAGTGGCTATGTTCCTTGGCAGGTATGGAAAGGTCGACAAGCCAGTGAAGTACCTACGGGACAACTATGGGATATGGTCTGGTCGGCGACAGTTCCGGGTCCTCCTCGGGGAAATCCAGAGAGTGGTGATGGTCTTCGACACCCTCCTGCCTACTTTACATTTGGGGGGGAGAGGGTTTTTTTGTTTTACTCAGGTCAGCCAAGTTTTTGTAGGCAGTGTCGCTGTTTTGGACATATGGCATCTGGCTGTGCGCAGGTTCGATGCCGGAACTGTGGGGGTGCTGGAAACGGAGCTGCCTCTTGCGCTGCACCGAGAGTCTGCAATGGGTGTGGGGCATTGGGGCACTTTTTCTGGGACTGCCCTTCTCATGGCCGCACGTATGCAGCTGTGGCAGGGGAGAAG
>JBBNBP010002703.1:0-29553 GCA_039737535.1 Lagodon rhomboides | reverse complement strand
GGCCCAAGCCTACGGCCGCTGGAGGAGATGCTGCAGGAGATCCGGGGGATGGAGGGAGCCCTCCCAGCTGGGAAGGCAGTTACGGCTGCGGAGACTGTTCAGGCTGCAGGGGCTGTTCCAACGGCTGAGGTTGATCCAGTTGCAGAGGCCATTCCGGCCGATGGGGTTCGAGGTGGCAGCGGAGGTCGTTACCGGGCCTTCTGGGTGCGGAGGTGCTGGTGAGCCTGGGGGACTGGGCGGACTGTGAGATGAGTTCGGACAGTGGGGAGTCAGCGGAGGCTGTTTTCAGGGGTGGCGAGGAGGAGGAGGACGTCCTCAGGAGGGGAGCAGCCGGAGCTGTCGGCGTCGGTCAGAGCTGAAGGAGCAGTTTCGCAGGAGAAGGAAGAAGAGGAAGGGGATGCAGGCTGGAAATCGTGCGGAGGCTGTGTCTGAGGGGGCCCCTTTGTCGCTGCGGCGGGCCGCTACGATGTCCTCGCCGGGATTCGGGGAAGGGGAATCCAGTGGACAGGGAGATAGTTAGACAATACAGGGAGCAGTATAGCCAATGGCAGACCCTTCAAGACTTGTACGACTCACGTGCACACTGGTGGGAGTGGGTGAAGACAAAGACAAAAACATTTTTTAGACAGGCAGGGAGACATAAGAAACACAAGGAGAAAAGATGCATGTTGGGACTGCAGAAAAGACTACAGAGATATTTTACACTAGTAAACCAGGGTTTTGATTTTAGCGAAGATATTTTAGAAGTCCAGAGACAAATGGCGCAAATTAGCAGAGATTAAGAGTCGAGGCATCATTTTAAGGAGCAAGGAAAAAGAAGTTGAAGAAGGGGAAAAGTGCACACGCTACTTTTTTAAGAAAATAAATAGTAAGGCTGGGGTTTTAACAAAGTGTAAAAAAGAAGATGGAGTTTTAACTGCTAACACGAAAGAATTAAATGAAACAGTGGAACTCTTTTACAGAAATTTATATGAAAAAAAAGACATAGAAAAAAATATCACAGAGAAGGTTTTAGAATATATTGATAAAACGGTGAATGAAAGTGTGCTTTTAACCCAAGATTTTACCCTTTTAGAGTTGGATAAATGCATGAAAAGTTTTAAGAAGGGGAAGTCCCCAGGACAAGACGGACTTCCCCTGGAATTTTATCTGACCTTTTGGGACATCCTTGCACATGACCTACTTACTGTTTTTAATGACTCTGATCAACTTGACCTGTTACCGCAGAGTTTTAGAGTAGGGATAGTGACTTTACTTCACAAAAAAGATGACCAGACTGACCTAAAAAACTGGAGACCTATAACGCTTTTAAACTGTGACTGCAAACTTTTTAGCAAACTTTTATCAACACGTCTATCTCTGGTTTTAGGGGAGGTGATCCACCCGGATCAAGCCTGTGCCATCCCGGGGAGGAGGATCACTGACAGCCTCGTACTGATCAGAGACACCATCTGTTACGCGAGAGACAGAGATATTCGGCTTGTATTGCTAAATTTAGACTTTGAAAAAGCCTTCGATCGGGTCTCGCACCAGTACCTGTTTCAGGTACTGCAAAAAATGGGGTTTCCTCAGAGGGTCATAGCATGGGTGGAATTGCTCTACCGGGAAATTACGAGCAAAATCCTTGTAAACGGGCAACTTACCAAAGCAGTGAATATATGCTGCGGTGTCCGTCAGGGTTGTCCGTTATCTGCCCTCCTCTATGTCATATGTGTAGAACCACTGGCACAGATCTTGAGAAGGGACAAATGGATCAATGGGGTGTCAATTCCAGGGAGTGGAGGGATGGTTACAAAATGCCTTTTATACATGGACGATGTTAACATTTTATGTACAGACCTTTTAGCTGTCAACAGGACCTTGGACTTGACGGACTGGTACGGACGAGCCTCTGGAGCCAGACTGAACCGCGACAAGACTCAAGCAAAGTTTTACGGACCATGGACAGTGACCGAGACCATAGGACTCCCACTGACTGTGACGCAGACGGACATGAAAATACTTGGGGTAAAATTTGACGGGGAAGGGGGTGGGAGGAGTAATTGGCCTGACGTGATAGGGAAAGCTAGGAAGAGACTGGGATACTGGAGGTTAAGAGGACTGACAATGGAAGGCAAGGTTTTAATCATAAAAGCTGTGATTTTACCCTTGTTTTTACTGATCAGTTCTGTTTTTATCCCACCTCGCAGAGTGCTTTTAGAGCTGGATCGAGACATTTTCTATTTTCTGTGGGGGTCCAAATGGGAGCGAGTGACCAGAAAAGAGATGAAGAAACAAAAAACAAAAGGAGGAAAAGGCGTTCCGGACTTCCACTTGTTTTTAGCCAGCAAATACACTACACTGCACCTGACATACGCCACAGCCCTGTCCAGAGATAACAAGACATCTGCCATGGCACGATTCTGGATGGGGTCTTACCTCAGAACGCTCAAGTTTTTACCAATTGATCTTAAAGTACCCGTGTCTTTTAAACTGCCTACGGCTTACGATTTTATACGCAAGTTTTTAAGAGATTTTAAATTGGAACAGGAGGAGCTGACACTTTTAACCAACCACCGCTCTCTTCTCTCTCTTGTGCAGGAGCGGGAGCCAGTGAGTCCAGTGCGAGGGCTCGCATTCGGCGAGCCCTCTACGGTTTGGCACAATGTGAACCATCCTGCTCTCCCAAACAGACTACGGGACCTGTCCTGGATGGTAGCTCACGGGGTCCTCCCGGTCAGGTCCGTCATGCACTCCCGGGGCATGTCATCATCCGCCACTTGCCCCCGACCGGGTTGTGGCGCGCCCGAGTCGGTGAGGCACTTGCTCTGGGAGTGCAGCGCTGCCGTTGACCTGTGGGCAATGGCCGGCTCCCAGCAATTCCCGTACTTGCCAGCAGGAGAGGTCCTCGATGAACAGCTAGTGCTCTACGGGGTGAGCCAGAGGAAACAAACAACCAGGGAATTCTCCCAGCTCTGGCTCACCTTGGCCGCCATCAAAGACGCCATATGGACCTCCAGAAACCTGCTGGCAAGAAGGCGCATGCAGATCCCCCCATGGCTACGATCCGAATGGCCTCAGCGACGGCCCAGGCAGCCGTCGCTGTGGGCGGCAGGCCTAGGACGTAGCCAAAAGAAGCATCGCCTCTGCGCTCATTCGGAGGTGGGAGCCGGAGCCACACAAGAAGGTCAAGGCAGCGGCGGCCTGATCCTCCAGGATTACAAAATGTAAAGGAGCAAAAGGTAGAGGGCCTCCTCTGAGCATCACCGGCGGGTCCCCAGGGGCCTGATGGAAGAGTGGGATGAGTTCCCCTGTTAGGGACTCACCCTGCTCCTGCACAATGAAGACTTGAGAGATTTTAAACGCCCTCCCTTTTAAAAGAAACTTTTTAAAAGGACTCATACACTTACACTGATTCACAAAATGGACTTTTAATGCCACAAAGAGAACTTTGTTTTTTAACGTGTCCTATGTATTTTTAAAGCATCAATATGTCTTTTTATCGGTAAAGCCTTTTTAGATATAGAATGGTGGTTTTTTATGTCGGATGGTTTTACAGATGAAATCGACGTTTTGTTGCAAGTGACATGTTGTTTTTATCTGTTTTTAAAAGTTCTTCAAGATTGAAATGTGGTGGATTGTCCGATGAATACACATGAAAAAGTGTAAAATATAGAAAAAATGTTTCAATAAACCTTTTTCAAAAAAAAAAAAAAAAAAAAATCTGTTCTTATCAGTTTAATATCTGATATGTCCCCTATACGGGGACAACATATTAAATGGATTTTTAGCCTCGGGAGCTGAAACAGGGGCTTGCTCCGTTCACTCCACGCATCGACCCGGTATTGCAGCGCCGCCGGGAACGGTGCACCCCTCTCCTGCCTTGTGGAAAGTCAATCACTGTTGCAGGCCAACGGCCAGCTCGTCAGCAGCCCGAGAGAATGGGCTCACCGCTGTGGCAAAACATCCTGTTGGCACACTGACGTCACTCCCGGAGCCACGCTTGGCTCCCGGTCTCAGAGATCAGCCATGACAGCCGGGGGGGAAATTACGGCACAAGAAAAAGGGGCAAAAATTGCCTCGTCGCGACCGGTCCGCAATACCTGCCGAGTGTGCCCTGCGCGGTCCTCAACTGGAACAGAGAGTCTGGAAGCGCCCGAGTGTTTGTGACATTTGGTGTCCTGCGCCCGACAAGCAGGCTTTTCTCTCTCCGCAAAGCGGCCGAGTAGAGCCTGGGATAATGTGGGGACGGGCGAGGGAATGGGTGTGGCCACGGATTTTTATTGCGCGATGAGGCCAGTGAGGCTCACCATGAGAATAGTGCCTGGGACCACAGCGGTCTTGGCTGCTGTCGAGGAGAGGAGCTGTACTTACTCGGGTTTCTCTTCAAAGCGCACAAGTCTTTCGCCTTTTACTAAAGACTTCCGTGGAGAGGAACACCAATGAGTTGAAGATATTTTTGGCAGGCTTTGCCGTTCGGCTGAGCCTCGTGCATGTGTGAAAATCAAGAAAGCCGTCCTTTACCCCACTCAGACAGTGCAGGAACGTGAGCTCAACTTTTACAAACGATACAGCCAGCCAGGGTCTCCAAAGTCCTTCATCCTCATTCCTCTTCAGGGAACGTGTGTGCGCGAGTGAGTTTATATGTTCGTGTGTGCTGGACACACACTGTTTTTTGAAATAACAGTTTATCTTCAGGGAACGCTTGGGCGGAGCCGCTAAGCAGAAGCCACTCCACTGCGCAATGCAAATGGCACACCACGACAGGTACGAAGAGTGCCAGGAGGTGGGCTCAGGCAGCAGACGACTGGGGCTCATCGCTTCTCGGCCTTTTGGCTAAGATCAAGTGTAGTATCTGTTCTTATCAGTTTAATATCTGATATGTCCCCTATACGGGGACAACATATTAAATGGATTTTTAGCCTCGGGAGCTGAAACAGGGGCTTGCTCCGTTCACTCCACGCATCGACCCGGTATTGCAGCGCCGCCGGGAACGGTGCACCCCTCTCCTGCCTTGTGGAAAGTCAATCACTGTTGCAGGCCAACGGCCAGCTCGTCAGCAGCCCGAGAGAATGGGCTCACCGCTGTGGCAAAACATCCTGTTGGCACACTGACGTCGCTCCTGGAGCCACGCTTGGCTCCCAGTCTCAGAGATCAGCCATGACAGCCGGGGGGGAAATTACGGCACAAGAAAAAGGGGCAACAATTGCCTCGTCGCGACCGGTCCGCAATACCTGCCGAGTGTGCCCTGCGCGGTCCTCAACTGGAACAGAGAGTCTGGAAGCGCCCGAGTGTTTGTGACATTTGGTGTCCTGCGCCCGACAAGCAGGCTTTCTCTCTCCGCAAAGCGGCCGAGTAGAGCCTGGGATAATGTGGGGACGGGCGAGGGAATGGGTGTGGCCACGGATTTTTATTGCGCGATGAGGCCAGTGAGGCTCACCATGAGAATAGTGCCTGGGACCACAGCGGTCTTGGCTGCTGTCGAGGAGAGGAGCTGTACTTACTCGGGTTTCTCTTCAAAGCGCACAAGTCTTTCGCCTTTTACTAAAGACTTCCGTGGAGAGGAACACCAATGAGTTGAAGATATTTTTGGCAGGCTTTGCCGTTTGGCTGAGCCTCCTGCATGTGTGAAAATCAATAAAGCCGTCCTTTACCCCACTCAGAAAGTGCAGGAACGTGAGCTCAACTTTTACAAACGATACAGCCAGCCAGGGTCTCCAAAGTCCTTCATCCTCATTCCTCTTCAGGGAACGTGTGTGCGCGAGTGAGTTTATATGTTCGTGTGTGCTGGACACACACTGTTTTTTGAAATAACAGTTTATCTTCAGGGAACGCTTGGGCGGAGCCGCTAAGCAGAAGCCACTCCACTGCGCAATGCAAATGGCACACCACGACAGGTACGAAGAGTGCCAGGAGGTGGGCTCAGGCAGCAGACGACTGGGGCTCATCGCTTCTCGGCCTTTTGGCTAAGATCAAGTGTAGTATCTGTTCTTATCAGTTTAATATCTGATATGTCCCCTATACGGGGACAACATATTAAATGCATTTTTAGCCTCGGGAGCTGAAACAGGGGCTTGCTCCGTTCACTCCACGCATCGACCCGGTATTGCAGCGCCGCCGGGAACGGTGCACCCCTCTCCTGCCTTGTGGAAAGTCAATCACTGTTGCAGGCCAACGGCCAGCTCGTCAGCAGCCCGAGAGAATGGGCTCACCGCTGTGGCAAAACATCCTGTTGGCACACTGATGTCGCTCCTGGAGCCACGCTTGGCTCCCAGTTTCAGAGATCAGCCATGACAGCCGGGGGGGAAATTACGGCACAAGAAAAAGGGGCAACAATTGCCGAGTGTGCCCTGCGCGGTCCTCAACTGGAACAGAGAGTCTGGAAGCGCCCGAGTGTTTGTGACATTTGGTGTCCTGCGCCCGACAAGCAGGCTTTTCTCTCTCCGCAAAGCGGCCGAGTAGAGCCTGGGATAATGTGGGGACGGGCGAGGGAATGGGTGTGGCCACGGATTTTTATTGCGCGATGAGGCCAGTGAGGCTCACCATGAGAATAGTGCCTGGGACCACAGCGGTCTTGGCTGCTGTCGAGGAGAGGAGCTGTACTTACTCGGGTTTCTCTTCAAAGCGCACAAGTCTTTCGCCTTTTACTAAAGACTTCCGTGGAGAGGAACACCAATGAGTTGAAGATATTTTTGGCAGGCTTTGCCGTTTGGCTGAGCCTCCTGCATGTGTGAAAATCAATAAAGCCGTCCTTTACCCCACTCAGAAAGTGCAGGAACGTGAGCTCAACTTTTACAAACGATACAGCCAGCCAGGGTCTCCAAAGTCCTTCATCCTCATTCCTCTTCAGGGAACGTGTGTGCGCGAGTGAGTTTATATGTTCGTGTGTGCTGGACACACACTGTTTTTTGAAATAACAGTTTATCTTCAGGGAACGCTTGGGCGGAGCCGCTAAGCAGAAGCCACTCCACTGCGCAATGCAAATGGCACACCACGACAGGTACGAAGAGTGCCAGGAGGTGGGCTCAGGCAGCAGACGACTGGGGCTCATCGCTTCTCGGCCTTTTGGCTAAGATCAAGTGTAGTATCTGTTCTTATCAGTTTAATATCTGATATGTCCCCTATACGGGGACAACATATTAAATGGATTTTTAGCCTCGGGAGCTGAAACAGGGGCTTGCTCCGTTCACTCCACGCATCGACCCGGTATTGCAGCGCCGCCGGGAACGGTGCACCCCTCTCCTGCCTTGTGGAAAGTCAATCACTGTTGCAGGCCAACGGCCAGCTCGTCAGCAGCCCGAGAGAATGGGCTCACCGCTGTGGCAAAACATCCTGTTGGCACACTGACGTCGCTCCTGGAGCCACGCTTGGCTCCCAGTCTCAGAGATCAGCCATGACAGCCGGGGGGGAAATTACGGCACAAGAAAAAGGGGCAACAATTGCCTCGTCGCGACCGGTCCGCAATACCTGCCGAGTGTGCCCTGCGCGGTCCTCAACTGGAACAGAGAGTCTGGAAGCGCCCGAGTGTTTGTGACATTTGGTGTCCTGCGCCCGACAAGCAGGCTTTTCTCTCTCCGCAAAGCGGCCGAGTAGAGCCTGGGATAATGTGGGGACGGGCGAGGGAATGGGTGTGGCCACGGATTTTTATTGCGCGATGAGGCCAGTGAGGCTCACCATGAGAATAGTGCCTGGGACCACAGCGGTCTTGGCTGCTGTCGAGGAGAGGAGCTGTACTTACTCGGGTTTCTCTTCAAAGCGCACAAGTCTTTCGCCTTTTACTAAAGACTTCCGTGGAGAGGAACACCAATGAGTTGAAGATATTTTTGGCAGGCTTTGCCGTTTGGCTGAGCCTCCTGCATGTGTGAAAATCAATAAAGCCGTCCTTTACCCCACTCAGAAAGTGCAGGAACGTGAGCTCAACTTTTACAAACGATACAGCCAGCCAGGGTCTCCAAAGTCCTTCATCCTCATTCCTCTTCAGGGAACGTGTGTGCGCGAGTGAGTTTATATGTTCGTGTGTGCTGGACACACACTGTTTTTTGAAATAACAGTTTATCTTCAGGGAACGCTTGGGCGGAGCCGCTAAGCAGAAGCCACTCCACTGCGCAATGCAAATGGCACACCACGACAGGTACGAAGAGTGCCAGGAGGTGGGCTCAGGCAGCAGACGACTGGGGCTCATCGCTTCTCGGCCTTTTGGCTAAGATCAAGTGTAGTATCTGTTCTTATCAGTTTAATATCTGATATGTCCCCTATACGGGGACAACATATTAAATGGATTTTTAGCCTCGGGAGCTGAAACAGGGGCTTGCTCCGTTCACTCCACGCATCGACCCGGTATTGCAGCGCCGCCGGGAACGGTGCACCCCTCTCCTGCCTTGTGGAAAGTCAATCACTGTTGCAGGCCAACGGCCAGCTCGTCAGCAGCCCGAGAGAATGGGCTCACCGCTGTGGCAAAACATCCTGTTGGCACACTGACGTCGCTCCTGGAGCCACGCTTGGCTCCCAGTCTCAGAGATCAGCCATGACAGCCGGGGGGGAAATTACGGCACAAGAAAAAGGGGCAACAATTGCCTCGTCGCGACCGGTCCGCAATACCTGCCGAGTGTGCCCTGCGCGGTCCTCAACTGGAACAGAGAGTCTGGAAGCGCCCGAGTGTTTGTGACATTTGGTGTCCTGCGCCCGACAAGCAGGCTTTTCTCTCTCCGCAAAGCGGCCGAGTAGAGCCTGGGATAATGTGGGGACGGGCGAGGGAATGGGTGTGGCCACGGATTTTTATTGCGCGATGAGGCCAGTGAGGCTCACCATGAGAATAGTGCCTGGGACCACAGCGGTCTTGGCTGCTGTCGAGGAGAGGAGCTGTACTTACTCGGGTTTCTCTTCAAAGCGCACAAGTCTTTCGCCTTTTACTAAAGACTTCCGTGGAGAGGAACACCAATGAGTTGAAGATATTTTTGGCAGGCTTTGCCGTTTGGCTGAGCCTCCTGCATGTGTGAAAATCAATAAAGCCGTCCTTTACCCCACTCAGAAAGTGCAGGAACGTGAGCTCAACTTTTACAAACGATACAGCCAGCCAGGGTCTCCAAAGTCCTTCATCCTCATTCCTCTTCAGGGAACGTGTGTGCGCGAGTGAGTTTATATGTTCGTGTGTGCTGGACACACACTGTTTTTTGAAATAACAGTTTATCTTCAGGGAACGCTTGGGCGGAGCCGCTAAGCAGAAGCCACTCCACTGCGCAATGCAAATGGCACACCACGACAGGTACGAAGAGTGCCAGGAGGTGGGCTCAGGCAGCAGACGACTGGGGCTCATCGCTTCTCGGCCTTTTGGCTAAGATCAAGTGTAGTATCTGTTCTTATCAGTTTAATATCTGATATGTCCCCTATACGGGGACAACATATTAAATGGATTTTTAGCCTCGGGAGCTGAAACAGGGGCTTGCTCCGTTCACTCCACGCATCGACCCGGTATTGCAGCGCCGCCGGGAACGGTGCACCCCTCTCCTGCCTTGTGGAAAGTCAATCACTGTTGCAGGCCAACGGCCAGCTCGTCAGCAGCCCGAGAGAATGGGCTCACCGCTGTGGCAAAACATCCTGTTGGCACACTGACGTCGCTCCTGGAGCCACGCTTGGCTCCCAGTCTCAGAGATCAGCCATGACAGCCGGGGGGGAAATTACGGCACAAGAAAAAGGGGCAACAATTGCCTCGTCGCGACCGGTCCGCAATACCTGCCGAGTGTGCCCTGCGCGGTCCTCAACTGGAACAGAGAGTCTGGAAGCGCCCGAGTGTTTGTGACATTTGGTGTCCTGCGCCCGACAAGCAGGCTTTTCTCTCTCCGCAAAGCGGCCGAGTAGAGCCTGGGATAATGTGGGGACGGGCGAGGGAATGGGTGTGGCCACGGATTTTTATTGCGCGATGAGGCCAGTGAGGCTCACCATGAGAATAGTGCCTGGGACCACAGCGGTCTTGGCTGCTGTCGAGGAGAGGAGCTGTACTTACTCGGGTTTCTCTTCAAAGCGCACAAGTCTTTCGCCTTTTACTAAAGACTTCCGTGGAGAGGAACACCAATGAGTTGAAGATATTTTTGGCAGGCTTTGCCGTTTGGCTGAGCCTCCTGCATGTGTGAAAATCAATAAAGCCGTCCTTTACCCCACTCAGAAAGTGCAGGAACGTGAGCTCAACTTTTACAAACGATACAGCCAGCCAGGGTCTCCAAAGTCCTTCATCCTCATTCCTCTTCAGGGAACGTGTGTGCGCGAGTGAGTTTATATGTTCGTGTGTGCTGGACACACACTGTTTTTTGAAATAACAGTTTATCTTCAGGGAACGCTTGGGCGGAGCCGCTAAGCAGAAGCCACTCCACTGCGCAATGCAAATGGCACACCACGACAGGTACGAAGAGTGCCAGGAGGTGGGCTCAGGCAGCAGACGACTGGGGCTCATCGCTTCTCGGCCTTTTGGCTAAGATCAAGTGTAGTATCTGTTCTTATCAGTTTAATATCTGATATGTCCCCTATACGGGGACAACATATTAAATGCATTTTTAGCCTCGGGAGCTGAAACAGGGGCTTGCTCCGTTCACTCCACGCATCGACCCGGTATTGCAGCGCCGCCGGGAACGGTGCACCCCTCTCCTGCCTTGTGGAAAGTCAATCACTGTTGCAGGCCAACGGCCAGCTCGTCAGCAGCCCGAGAGAATGGGCTCACCGCTGTGGCAAAACATCCTGTTGGCACACTGATGTCGCTCCTGGAGCCACGCTTGGCTCCCAGTTTCAGAGATCAGCCATGACAGCCGGGGGGGAAATTACGGCACAAGAAAAAGGGGCAACAATTGCCGAGTGTGCCCTGCGCGGTCCTCAACTGGAACAGAGAGTCTGGAAGCGCCCGAGTGTTTGTGACATTTGGTGTCCTGCGCCCGACAAGCAGTCTTTCTCTCTCCGCAAAGCGGCCGAGTAGAGCCTGGGATAATGTGGGGACGGGCGAGGGAATGGGTGTGGCCACGGATTTTTATTGCGCGATGAGGCCAGTGAGGCTCACCATGAGAATAGTGCCTGGGACCACAGCGGTCTTGGCTGCTGTCGAGGAGAGGAGCTGTACTTACTCGGGTTTCTCTTCAAAGCGCACAAGTCTTTCGCCTTTTACTAAAGACTTCCGTGGAGAGGAACACCAATGAGTTGAAGATATTTTTGGCAGGCTTTGCCGTTTGGCTGAGCCTCCTGCATGTGTGAAAATCAATAAAGCCGTCCTTTACCCCACTCAGAAAGTGCAGGAACGTGAGCTCAACTTTTACAAACGATACAGCCAGCCAGGGTCTCCAAAGTCCTTCATCCTCATTCCTCTTCAGGGAACGTGTGTGCGCGAGTGAGTTTATATGTTCGTGTGTGCTGGACACACACTGTTTTTTGAAATAACAGTTTATCTTCAGGGAACGCTTGGGCGGAGCCGCTAAGCAGAAGCCACTCCACTGCGCAATGCAAATGGCACACCACGACAGGTACGAAGAGTGCCAGGAGGTGGGCTCAGGCAGCAGACGACTGGGGCTCATCGCTTCTCGGCCTTTTGGCTAAGATCAAGTGTAGTATCTGTTCTTATCAGTTTAATATCTGATATGTCCCCTATACGGGGACAACATATTAAATGGATTTTTAGCCTCGGGAGCTGAAACAGGGGCTTGCTCCGTTCACTCCACGCATCGACCCGGTATTGCAGCGCCGCCGGGAACGGTGCACCCCTCTCCTGCCTTGTGGAAAGTCAATCACTGTTGCAGGCCAACGGCCAGCTCGTCAGCAGCCCGAGAGAATGGGCTCACCGCTGTGGCAAAACATCCTGTTGGCACACTGACGTCGCTCCTGGAGCCACGCTTGGCTCCCAGTCTCAGAGATCAGCCATGACAGCCGGGGGGGAAATTACGGCACAAGAAAAAGGGGCAACAATTGCCTCGTCGCGACCGGTCCGCAATACCTGCCGAGTGTGCCCTGCGCGGTCCTCAACTGGAACAGAGAGTCTGGAAGCGCCCGAGTGTTTGTGACATTTGGTGTCCTGCGCCCGACAAGCAGGCTTTTCTCTCTCCGCAAAGCGGCCGAGTAGAGCCTGGGATAATGTGGGGACGGGCGAGGGAATGGGTGTGGCCACGGATTTTTATTGCGCGATGAGGCCAGTGAGGCTCACCATGAGAATAGTGCCTGGGACCACAGCGGTCTTGGCTGCTGTCGAGGAGAGGAGCTGTACTTACTCGGGTTTCTCTTCAAAGCGCACAAGTCTTTCGCCTTTTACTAAAGACTTCCGTGGAGAGGAACACCAATGAGTTGAAGATATTTTTGGCAGGCTTTGCCGTTTGGCTGAGCCTCCTGCATGTGTGAAAATCAATAAAGCCGTCCTTTACCCCACTCAGAAAGTGCAGGAACGTGAGCTCAACTTTTACAAACGATACAGCCAGCCAGGGTCTCCAAAGTCCTTCATCCTCATTCCTCTTCAGGGAACGTGTGTGCGCGAGTGAGTTTATATGTTCGTGTGTGCTGGACACACACTGTTTTTTGAAATAACAGTTTATCTTCAGGGAACGCTTGGGCGGAGCCGCTAAGCAGAAGCCACTCCACTGCGCAATGCAAATGGCACACCACGACAGGTACGAAGAGTGCCAGGAGGTGGGCTCAGGCAGCAGACGACTGGGGCTCATCGCTTCTCGGCCTTTTGGCTAAGATCAAGTGTAGTATCTGTTCTTATCAGTTTAATATCTGATATGTCCCCTATACGGGGACAACATATTAAATGGATTTTTAGCCTCGGGAGCTGAAACAGGGGCTTGCTCCGTTCACTCCACGCATCGACCCGGTATTGCAGCGCCGCCGGGAACGGTGCACCCCTCTCCTGCCTTGTGGAAAGTCAATCACTGTTGCAGGCCAACGGCCAGCTCGTCAGCAGCCCGAGAGAATGGGCTCACCGCTGTGGCAAAACATCCTGTTGGCACACTGACGTCGCTCCTGGAGCCACGCTTGGCTCCCAGTCTCAGAGATCAGCCATGACAGCCGGGGGGGAAATTACGGCACAAGAAAAAGGGGCAACAATTGCCTCGTCGCGACCGGTCCGCAATACCTGCCGAGTGTGCCCTGCGCGGTCCTCAACTGGAACAGAGAGTCTGGAAGCGCCCGAGTGTTTGTGACATTTGGTGTCCTGCGCCCGACAAGCAGGCTTTTCTCTCTCCGCAAAGCGGCCGAGTAGAGCCTGGGATAATGTGGGGACGGGCGAGGGAATGGGTGTGGCCACGGATTTTTATTGCGCGATGAGGCCAGTGAGGCTCACCATGAGAATAGTGCCTGGGACCACAGCGGTCTTGGCTGCTGTCGAGGAGAGGAGCTGTACTTACTCGGGTTTCTCTTCAAAGCGCACAAGTCTTTCGCCTTTTACTAAAGACTTCCGTGGAGAGGAACACCAATGAGTTGAAGATATTTTTGGCAGGCTTTGCCGTTTGGCTGAGCCTCCTGCATGTGTGAAAATCAATAAAGCCGTCCTTTACCCCACTCAGAAAGTGCAGGAACGTGAGCTCAACTTTTACAAACGATACAGCCAGCCAGGGTCTCCAAAGTCCTTCATCCTCATTCCTCTTCAGGGAACGTGTGTGCGCGAGTGAGTTTATATGTTCGTGTGTGCTGGACACACACTGTTTTTTGAAATAACAGTTTATCTTCAGGGAACGCTTGGGCGGAGCCGCTAAGCAGAAGCCACTCCACTGCGCAATGCAAATGGCACACCACGACAGGTACGAAGAGTGCCAGGAGGTGGGCTCAGGCAGCAGACGACTGGGGCTCATCGCTTCTCGGCCTTTTGGCTAAGATCAAGTGTAGTATCTGTTCTTATCAGTTTAATATCTGATATGTCCCCTATACGGGGACAACATATTAAATGCATTTTTAGCCTCGGGAGCTGAAACAGGGGCTTGCTCCGTTCACTCCACGCATCGACCCGGTATTGCAGCGCCGCCGGGAACGGTGCACCCCTCTCCTGCCTTGTGGAAAGTCAATCACTGTTGCAGGCCAACGGCCAGCTCGTCAGCAGCCCGAGAGAATGGGCTCACCGCTGTGGCAAAACATCCTGTTGGCACACTGACGTCGCTCCTGGAGCCACGCTTGGCTCCCAGTCTCAGAGATCAGCCATGACAGCCGGGGGGGAAATTACGGCACAAGAAAAAGGGGCAACAATTGCCTCGTCGCGACCGGTCCGCAATACCTGCCGAGTGTGCCCTGCGCGGTCCTCAACTGGAACAGAGAGTCTGGAAGCGCCCGAGTGTTTGTGACATTTGGTGTCCTGCGCCCGACAAGCAGGCTTTTCTCTCTCCGCAAAGCGGCCGAGTAGAGCCTGGGATAATGTGGGGACGGGCGAGGGAATGGGTGTGGCCACGGATTTTTATTGCGCGATGAGGCCAGTGAGGCTCACCATGAGAATAGTGCCTGGGACCACAGCGGTCTTGGCTGCTGTCGAGGAGAGGAGCTGTACTTACTCGGGTTTCTCTTCAAAGCGCACAAGTCTTTCGCCTTTTACTAAAGACTTCCGTGGAGAGGAACACCAATGAGTTGAAGATATTTTTGGCAGGCTTTGCCGTTTGGCTGAGCCTCCTGCATGTGTGAAAATCAATAAAGCCGTCCTTTACCCCACTCAGAAAGTGCAGGAACGTGAGCTCAACTTTTACAAACGATACAGCCAGCCAGGGTCTCCAAAGTCCTTCATCCTCATTCCTCTTCAGGGAACGTGTGTGCGCGAGTGAGTTTATATGTTCGTGTGTGCTGGACACACACTGTTTTTTGAAATAACAGTTTATCTTCAGGGAACGCTTGGGCGGAGCCGCTAAGCAGAAGCCACTCCACTGCGCAATGCAAATGGCACACCACGACAGGTACGAAGAGTGCCAGGAGGTGGGCTCAGGCAGCAGACGACTGGGGCTCATCGCTTCTCGGCCTTTTGGCTAAGATCAAGTGTAGTATCTGTTCTTATCAGTTTAATATCTGATATGTCCCCTATACGGGGACAACATATTAAATGCATTTTTAGCCTCGGGAGCTGAAACAGGGGCTTGCTCCGTTCACTCCACGCATCGACCCGGTATTGCAGCGCCGCCGGGAACGGTGCACCCCTCTCCTGCCTTGTGGAAAGTCAATCACTGTTGCAGGCCAACGGCCAGCTCGTCAGCAGCCCGAGAGAATGGGCTCACCGCTGTGGCAAAACATCCTGTTGGCACACTGATGTCGCTCCTGGAGCCACGCTTGGCTCCCAGTTTCAGAGATCAGCCATGACAGCCGGGGGGGAAATTACGGCACAAGAAAAAGGGGCAACAATTGCCGAGTGTGCCCTGCGCGGTCCTCAACTGGAACAGAGAGTCTGGAAGCGCCCGAGTGTTTGTGACATTTGGTGTCCTGCGCCCGACAAGCAGTCTTTTCTCTCTCCGCAAAGCGGCCGAGTAGAGCCTGGGATAATGTGGGGACGGGCGAGGGAATGGGTGTGGCCACGGATTTTTATTGCGCGATGAGGCCAGTGAGGCTCACCATGAGAATAGTGCCTGGGACCACAGCGGTCTTGGCTGCTGTCGAGGAGAGGAGCTGTACTTACTCGGGTTTCTCTTCAAAGCGCACAAGTCTTTCGCCTTTTACTAAAGACTTCCGTGGAGAGGAACACCAATGAGTTGAAGATATTTTTGGCAGGCTTTGCCGTTTGGCTGAGCCTCCTGCATGTGTGAAAATCAATAAAGCCGTCCTTTACCCCACTCAGAAAGTGCAGGAACGTGAGCTCAACTTTTACAAACGATACAGCCAGCCAGGGTCTCCAAAGTCCTTCATCCTCATTCCTCTTCAGGGAACGTGTGTGCGCGAGTGAGTTTATATGTTCGTGTGTGCTGGACACACACTGTTTTTTGAAATAACAGTTTATCTTCAGGGAACGCTTGGGCGGAGCCGCTAAGCAGAAGCCACTCCACTGCGCAATGCAAATGGCACACCACGACAGGTACGAAGAGTGCCAGGAGGTGGGCTCAGGCAGCAGACGACTGGGGCTCATCGCTTCTCGGCCTTTTGGCTAAGATCAAGTGTAGTATCTGTTCTTATCAGTTTAATATCTGATATGTCCCCTATACGGGGACAACATATTAAATGCATTTTTAGCCTCGGGAGCTGAAACAGGGGCTTGCTCCGTTCACTCCACGCATCGACCCGGTATTGCAGCGCCGCCGGGAACGGTGCACCCCTCTCCTGCCTTGTGGAAAGTCAATCACTGTTGCAGGCCAACGGCCAGCTCGTCAGCAGCCCGAGAGAATGGGCTCACCGCTGTGGCAAAACATCCTGTTGGCACACTGACGTCGCTCCTGGAGCCACGCTTGGCTCCCAGTCTCAGAGATCAGCCATGACAGCCGGGGGGGAAATTACGGCACAAGAAAAAGGGGCAACAATTGCCTCGTCGCGACCGGTCCGCAATACCTGCCGAGTGTGCCCTGCGCGGTCCTCAACTGGAACAGAGAGTCTGGAAGCGCCCGAGTGTTTGTGACATTTGGTGTCCTGCGCCCGACAAGCAGGCTTTTCTCTCTCCGCAAAGCGGCCGAGTAGAGCCTGGGATAATGTGGGGACGGGCGAGGGAATGGGTGTGGCCACGGATTTTTATTGCGCGATGAGGCCAGTGAGGCTCACCATGAGAATAGTGCCTGGGACCACAGCGGTCTTGGCTGCTGTCGAGGAGAGGAGCTGTACTTACTCGGGTTTCTCTTCAAAGCGCACAAGTCTTTCGCCTTTTACTAAAGACTTCCGTGGAGAGGAACACCAATGAGTTGAAGATATTTTTGGCAGGCTTTGCCGTTTGGCTGAGCCTCCTGCATGTGTGAAAATCAATAAAGCCGTCCTTTACCCCACTCAGAAAGTGCAGGAACGTGAGCTCAACTTTTACAAACGATACAGCCAGCCAGGGTCTCCAAAGTCCTTCATCCTCATTCCTCTTCAGGGAACGTGTGTGCGCGAGTGAGTTTATATGTTCGTGTGTGCTGGACACACACTGTTTTTTGAAATAACAGTTTATCTTCAGGGAACGCTTGGGCGGAGCCGCTAAGCAGAAGCCACTCCACTGCGCAATGCAAATGGCACACCACGACAGGTACGAAGAGTGCCAGGAGGTGGGCTCAGGCAGCAGACGACTGGGGCTCATCGCTTCTCGGCCTTTTGGCTAAGATCAAGTGTAGTATCTGTTCTTATCAGTTTAATATCTGATATGTCCCCTATACGGGGACAACATATTAAATGGATTTTTAGCCTCGGGAGCTGAAACAGGGGCTTGCTCCGTTCACTCCACGCATCGACCCGGTATTGCAGCGCCGCCGGGAACGGTGCACCCCTCTCCTGCCTTGTGGAAAGTCAATCACTGTTGCAGGCCAACGGCCAGCTCGTCAGCAGCCCGAGAGAATGGGCTCACCGCTGTGGCAAAACATCCTGTTGGCACACTGACGTCGCTCCTGGAGCCACGCTTGGCTCCCAGTCTCAGAGATCAGCCATGACAGCCGGGGGGGAAATTACGGCACAAGAAAAAGGGGCAACAATTGCCTCGTCGCGACCGGTCCGCAATACCTGCCGAGTGTGCCCTGCGCGGTCCTCAACTGGAACAGAGAGTCTGGAAGCGCCCGAGTGTTTGTGACATTTGGTGTCCTGCGCCCGACAAGCAGGCTTTTCTCTCTCCGCAAAGCGGCCGAGTAGAGCCTGGGATAATGTGGGGACGGGCGAGGGAATGGGTGTGGCCACGGATTTTTATTGCGCGATGAGGCCAGTGAGGCTCACCATGAGAATAGTGCCTGGGACCACAGCGGTCTTGGCTGCTGTCGAGGAGAGGAGCTGTACTTACTCGGGTTTCTCTTCAAAGCGCACAAGTCTTTCGCCTTTTACTAAAGACTTCCGTGGAGAGGAACACCAATGAGTTGAAGATATTTTTGGCAGGCTTTGCCGTTTGGCTGAGCCTCCTGCATGTGTGAAAATCAATAAAGCCGTCCTTTACCCCACTCAGAAAGTGCAGGAACGTGAGCTCAACTTTTACAAACGATACAGCCAGCCAGGGTCTCCAAAGTCCTTCATCCTCATTCCTCTTCAGGGAACGTGTGTGCGCGAGTGAGTTTATATGTTCGTGTGTGCTGGACACACACTGTTTTTTGAAATAACAGTTTATCTTCAGGGAACGCTTGGGCGGAGCCGCTAAGCAGAAGCCACTCCACTGCGCAATGCAAATGGCACACCACGACAGGTACGAAGAGTGCCAGGAGGTGGGCTCAGGCAGCAGACGACTGGGGCTCATCGCTTCTCGGCCTTTTGGCTAAGATCAAGTGTAGTATCTGTTCTTATCAGTTTAATATCTGATATGTCCCCTATACGGGGACAACATATTAAATGGATTTTTAGCCTCGGGAGCTGAAACAGGGGCTTGCTCCGTTCACTCCACGCATCGACCCGGTATTGCAGCGCCGCCGGGAACGGTGCACCCCTCTCCTGCCTTGTGGAAAGTCAATCACTGTTGCAGGCCAACGGCCAGCTCGTCAGCAGCCCGAGAGAATGGGCTCACCGCTGTGGCAAAACATCCTGTTGGCACACTGACGTCGCTCCTGGAGCCACGCTTGGCTCCCAGTCTCAGAGATCAGCCATGACAGCCGGGGGGGAAATTACGGCACAAGAAAAAGGGGCAACAATTGCCTCGTCGCGACCGGTCCGCAATACCTGCCGAGTGTGCCCTGCGCGGTCCTCAACTGGAACAGAGAGTCTGGAAGCGCCCGAGTGTTTGTGACATTTGGTGTCCTGCGCCCGACAAGCAGGCTTTTCTCTCTCCGCAAAGCGGCCGAGTAGAGCCTGGGATAATGTGGGGACGGGCGAGGGAATGGGTGTGGCCACGGATTTTTATTGCGCGATGAGGCCAGTGAGGCTCACCATGAGAATAGTGCCTGGGACCACAGCGGTCTTGGCTGCTGTCGAGGAGAGGAGCTGTACTTACTCGGGTTTCTCTTCAAAGCGCACAAGTCTTTCGCCTTTTACTAAAGACTTCCGTGGAGAGGAACACCAATGAGTTGAAGATATTTTTGGCAGGCTTTGCCGTTTGGCTGAGCCTCCTGCATGTGTGAAAATCAATAAAGCCGTCCTTTACCCCACTCAGAAAGTGCAGGAACGTGAGCTCAACTTTTACAAACGATACAGCCAGCCAGGGTCTCCAAAGTCCTTCATCCTCATTCCTCTTCAGGGAACGTGTGTGCGCGAGTGAGTTTATATGTTCGTGTGTGCTGGACACACACTGTTTTTTGAAATAACAGTTTATCTTCAGGGAACGCTTGGGCGGAGCCGCTAAGCAGAAGCCACTCCACTGCGCAATGCAAATGGCACACCACGACAGGTACGAAGAGTGCCAGGAGGTGGGCTCAGGCAGCAGACGACTGGGGCTCATCGCTTCTCGGCCTTTTGGCTAAGATCAAGTGTAGTATCTGTTCTTATCAGTTTAATATCTGATATGTCCCCTATACGGGGACAACATATTAAATGCATTTTTAGCCTCGGGAGCTGAAACAGGGGCTTGCTCCGTTCACTCCACGCATCGACCCGGTATTGCAGCGCCGCCGGGAACGGTGCACCCCTCTCCTGCCTTGTGGAAAGTCAATCACTGTTGCAGGCCAACGGCCAGCTCGTCAGCAGCCCGAGAGAATGGGCTCACCGCTGTGGCAAAACATCCTGTTGGCACACTGACGTCGCTCCTGGAGCCACGCTTGGCTCCCAGTCTCAGAGATCAGCCATGACAGCCGGGGGGGAAATTACGGCACAAGAAAAAGGGGCAACAATTGCCTCGTCGCGACCGGTCCGCAATACCTGCCGAGTGTGCCCTGCGCGGTCCTCAACTGGAACAGAGAGTCTGGAAGCGCCCGAGTGTTTGTGACATTTGGTGTCCTGCGCCCGACAAGCAGGCTTTTCTCTCTCCGCAAAGCGGCCGAGTAGAGCCTGGGATAATGTGGGGACGGGCGAGGGAATGGGTGTGGCCACGGATTTTTATTGCGCGATGAGGCCAGTGAGGCTCACCATGAGAATAGTGCCTGGGACCACAGCGGTCTTGGCTGCTGTCGAGGAGAGGAGCTGTACTTACTCGGGTTTCTCTTCAAAGCGCACAAGTCTTTCGCCTTTTACTAAAGACTTCCGTGGAGAGGAACACCAATGAGTTGAAGATATTTTTGGCAGGCTTTGCCGTTTGGCTGAGCCTCCTGCATGTGTGAAAATCAATAAAGCCGTCCTTTACCCCACTCAGAAAGTGCAGGAACGTGAGCTCAACTTTTACAAACGATACAGCCAGCCAGGGTCTCCAAAGTCCTTCATCCTCATTCCTCTTCAGGGAACGTGTGTGCGCGAGTGAGTTTATATGTTCGTGTGTGCTGGACACACACTGTTTTTTGAAATAACAGTTTATCTTCAGGGAACGCTTGGGCGGAGCCGCTAAGCAGAAGCCACTCCACTGCGCAATGCAAATGGCACACCACGACAGGTACGAAGAGTGCCAGGAGGTGGGCTCAGGCAGCAGACGACTGGGGCTCATCGCTTCTCGGCCTTTTGGCTAAGATCAAGTGTAGTATCTGTTCTTATCAGTTTAATATCTGATATGTCCCCTATACGGGGACAACATATTAAATGCATTTTTAGCCTCGGGAGCTGAAACAGGGGCTTGCTCCGTTCACTCCACGCATCGACCCGGTATTGCAGCGCCGCCGGGAACGGTGCACCCCTCTCCTGCCTTGTGGAAAGTCAATCACTGTTGCAGGCCAACGGCCAGCTCGTCAGCAGCCCGAGAGAATGGGCTCACCGCTGTGGCAAAACATCCTGTTGGCACACTGACGTCGCTCCTGGAGCCACGCTTGGCTCCCAGTCTCAGAGATCAGCCATGACAGCCGGGGGGGAAATTACGGCACAAGAAAAAGGGGCAACAATTGCCTCGTCGCGACCGGTCCGCAATACCTGCCGAGTGTGCCCTGCGCGGTCCTCAACTGGAACAGAGAGTCTGGAAGCGCCCGAGTGTTTGTGACATTTGGTGTCCTGCGCCCGACAAGCAGGCTTTTCTCTCTCCGCAAAGCGGCCGAGTAGAGCCTGGGATAATGTGGGGACGGGCGAGGGAATGGGTGTGGCCACGGATTTTTATTGCGCGATGAGGCCAGTGAGGCTCACCATGAGAATAGTGCCTGGGACCACAGCGGTCTTGGCTGCTGTCGAGGAGAGGAGCTGTACTTACTCGGGTTTCTCTTCAAAGCGCACAAGTCTTTCGCCTTTTACTAAAGACTTCCGTGGAGAGGAACACCAATGAGTTGAAGATATTTTTGGCAGGCTTTGCCGTTTGGCTGAGCCTCCTGCATGTGTGAAAATCAATAAAGCCGTCCTTTACCCCACTCAGAAAGTGCAGGAACGTGAGCTCAACTTTTACAAACGATACAGCCAGCCAGGGTCTCCAAAGTCCTTCATCCTCATTCCTCTTCAGGGAACGTGTGTGCGCGAGTGAGTTTATATGTTCGTGTGTGCTGGACACACACTGTTTTTTGAAATAACAGTTTATCTTCAGGGAACGCTTGGGCGGAGCCGCTAAGCAGAAGCCACTCCACTGCGCAATGCAAATGGCACACCACGACAGGTACGAAGAGTGCCAGGAGGTGGGCTCAGGCAGCAGACGACTGGGGCTCATCGCTTCTCGGCCTTTTGGCTAAGATCAAGTGTAGTATCTGTTCTTATCAGTTTAATATCTGATATGTCCCCTATACGGGGACAACATATTAAATGCATTTTTAGCCTCGGGAGCTGAAACAGGGGCTTGCTCCGTTCACTCCACGCATCGACCCGGTATTGCAGCGCCGCCGGGAACGGTGCACCCCTCTCCTGCCTTGTGGAAAGTCAATCACTGTTGCAGGCCAACGGCCAGCTCGTCAGCAGCCCGAGAGAATGGGCTCACCGCTGTGGCAAAACATCCTGTTGGCACACTGATGTCGCTCCTGGAGCCACGCTTGGCTCCCAGTTTCAGAGATCAGCCATGACAGCCGGGGGGGAAATTACGGCACAAGAAAAAGGGGCAACAATTGCCGAGTGTGCCCTGCGCGGTCCTCAACTGGAACAGAGAGTCTGGAAGCGCCCGAGTGTTTGTGACATTTGGTGTCCTGCGCCCGACAAGCAGTCTTTTCTCTCTCCGCAAAGCGGCCGAGTAGAGCCTGGGATAATGTGGGGACGGGCGAGGGAATGGGTGTGGCCACGGATTTTTATTGCGCGATGAGGCCAGTGAGGCTCACCATGAGAATAGTGCCTGGGACCACAGCGGTCTTGGCTGCTGTCGAGGAGAGGAGCTGTACTTACTCGGGTTTCTCTTCAAAGCGCACAAGTCTTTCGCCTTTTACTAAAGACTTCCGTGGAGAGGAACACCAATGAGTTGAAGATATTTTTGGCAGGCTTTGCCGTTTGGCTGAGCCTCCTGCATGTGTGAAAATCAATAAAGCCGTCCTTTACCCCACTCAGAAAGTGCAGGAACGTGAGCTCAACTTTTACAAACGATACAGCCAGCCAGGGTCTCCAAAGTCCTTCATCCTCATTCCTCTTCAGGGAACGTGTGTGCGCGAGTGAGTTTATATGTTCGTGTGTGCTGGACACACACTGTTTTTTGAAATAACAGTTTATCTTCAGGGAACGCTTGGGCGGAGCCGCTAAGCAGAAGCCACTCCACTGCGCAATGCAAATGGCACACCACGACAGGTACGAAGAGTGCCAGGAGGTGGGCTCAGGCAGCAGACGACTGGGGCTCATCGCTTCTCGGCCTTTTGGCTAAGATCAAGTGTAGTATCTGTTCTTATCAGTTTAATATCTGATATGTCCCCTATACGGGGACAACATATTAAATGCATTTTTAGCCTCGGGAGCTGAAACAGGGGCTTGCTCCGTTCACTCCACGCATCGACCCGGTATTGCAGCGCCGCCGGGAACGGTGCACCCCTCTCCTGCCTTGTGGAAAGTCAATCACTGTTGCAGGCCAACGGCCAGCTCGTCAGCAGCCCGAGAGAATGGGCTCACCGCTGTGGCAAAACATCCTGTTGGCACACTGACGTCGCTCCTGGAGCCACGCTTGGCTCCCAGTCTCAGAGATCAGCCATGACAGCCGGGGGGGAAATTACGGCACAAGAAAAAGGGGCAACAATTGCCTCGTCGCGACCGGTCCGCAATACCTGCCGAGTGTGCCCTGCGCGGTCCTCAACTGGAACAGAGAGTCTGGAAGCGCCCGAGTGTTTGTGACATTTGGTGTCCTGCGCCCGACAAGCAGGCTTTTCTCTCTCCGCAAAGCGGCCGAGTAGAGCCTGGGATAATGTGGGGACGGGCGAGGGAATGGGTGTGGCCACGGATTTTTATTGCGCGATGAGGCCAGTGAGGCTCACCATGAGAATAGTGCCTGGGACCACAGCGGTCTTGGCTGCTGTCGAGGAGAGGAGCTGTACTTACTCGGGTTTCTCTTCAAAGCGCACAAGTCTTTCGCCTTTTACTAAAGACTTCCGTGGAGAGGAACACCAATGAGTTGAAGATATTTTTGGCAGGCTTTGCCGTTTGGCTGAGCCTCCTGCATGTGTGAAAATCAATAAAGCCGTCCTTTACCCCACTCAGAAAGTGCAGGAACGTGAGCTCAACTTTTACAAACGATACAGCCAGCCAGGGTCTCCAAAGTCCTTCATCCTCATTCCTCTTCAGGGAACGTGTGTGCGCGAGTGAGTTTATATGTTCGTGTGTGCTGGACACACACTGTTTTTTGAAATAACAGTTTATCTTCAGGGAACGCTTGGGCGGAGCCGCTAAGCAGAAGCCACTCCACTGCGCAATGCAAATGGCACACCACGACAGGTACGAAGAGTGCCAGGAGGTGGGCTCAGGCAGCAGACGACTGGGGCTCATCGCTTCTCGGCCTTTTGGCTAAGATCAAGTGTAGTATCTGTTCTTATCAGTTTAATATCTGATATGTCCCCTATACGGGGACAACATATTAAATGGATTTTTAGCCTCGGGAGCTGAAACAGGGGCTTGCTCCGTTCACTCCACGCATCGACCCGGTATTGCAGCGCCGCCGGGAACGGTGCACCCCTCTCCTGCCTTGTGGAAAGTCAATCACTGTTGCAGGCCAACGGCCAGCTCGTCAGCAGCCCGAGAGAATGGGCTCACCGCTGTGGCAAAACATCCTGTTGGCACACTGACGTCGCTCCTGGAGCCACGCTTGGCTCCCAGTCTCAGAGATCAGCCATGACAGCCGGGGGGGAAATTACGGCACAAGAAAAAGGGGCAACAATTGCCTCGTCGCGACCGGTCCGCAATACCTGCCGAGTGTGCCCTGCGCGGTCCTCAACTGGAACAGAGAGTCTGGAAGCGCCCGAGTGTTTGTGACATTTGGTGTCCTGCGCCCGACAAGCAGGCTTTTCTCTCTCCGCAAAGCGGCCGAGTAGAGCCTGGGATAATGTGGGGACGGGCGAGGGAATGGGTGTGGCCACGGATTTTTATTGCGCGATGAGGCCAGTGAGGCTCACCATGAGAATAGTGCCTGGGACCACAGCGGTCTTGGCTGCTGTCGAGGAGAGGAGCTGTACTTACTCGGGTTTCTCTTCAAAGCGCACAAGTCTTTCGCCTTTTACTAAAGACTTCCGTGGAGAGGAACACCAATGAGTTGAAGATATTTTTGGCAGGCTTTGCCGTTTGGCTGAGCCTCCTGCATGTGTGAAAATCAATAAAGCCGTCCTTTACCCCACTCAGAAAGTGCAGGAACGTGAGCTCAACTTTTACAAACGATACAGCCAGCCAGGGTCTCCAAAGTCCTTCATCCTCATTCCTCTTCAGGGAACGTGTGTGCGCGAGTGAGTTTATATGTTCGTGTGTGCTGGACACACACTGTTTTTTGAAATAACAGTTTATCTTCAGGGAACGCTTGGGCGGAGCCGCTAAGCAGAAGCCACTCCACTGCGCAATGCAAATGGCACACCACGACAGGTACGAAGAGTGCCAGGAGGTGGGCTCAGGCAGCAGACGACTGGGGCTCATCGCTTCTCGGCCTTTTGGCTAAGATCAAGTGTAGTATCTGTTCTTATCAGTTTAATATCTGATATGTCCCCTATACGGGGACAACATATTAAATGCATTTTTAGCCTCGGGAGCTGAAACAGGGGCTTGCTCCGTTCACTCCACGCATCGACCCGGTATTGCAGCGCCGCCGGGAACGGTGCACCCCTCTCCTGCCTTGTGGAAAGTCAATCACTGTTGCAGGCCAACGGCCAGCTCGTCAGCAGCCCGAGAGAATGGGCTCACCGCTGTGGCAAAACATCCTGTTGGCACACTGACGTCGCTCCTGGAGCCACGCTTGGCTCCCAGTCTCAGAGATCAGCCATGACAGCCGGGGGGGAAATTACGGCACAAGAAAAAGGGGCAACAATTGCCTCGTCGCGACCGGTCCGCAATACCTGCCGAGTGTGCCCTGCGCGGTCCTCAACTGGAACAGAGAGTCTGGAAGCGCCCGAGTGTTTGTGACATTTGGTGTCCTGCGCCCGACAAGCAGGCTTTTCTCTCTCCGCAAAGCGGCCGAGTAGAGCCTGGGATAATGTGGGGACGGGCGAGGGAATGGGTGTGGCCACGGATTTTTATTGCGCGATGAGGCCAGTGAGGCTCACCATGAGAATAGTGCCTGGGACCACAGCGGTCTTGGCTGCTGTCGAGGAGAGGAGCTGTACTTACTCGGGTTTCTCTTCAAAGCGCACAAGTCTTTCGCCTTTTACTAAAGACTTCCGTGGAGAGGAACACCAATGAGTTGAAGATATTTTTGGCAGGCTTTGCCGTTTGGCTGAGCCTCCTGCATGTGTGAAAATCAATAAAGCCGTCCTTTACCCCACTCAGAAAGTGCAGGAACGTGAGCTCAACTTTTACAAACGATACAGCCAGCCAGGGTCTCCAAAGTCCTTCATCCTCATTCCTCTTCAGGGAACGTGTGTGCGCGAGTGAGTTTATATGTTCGTGTGTGCTGGACACACACTGTTTTTTGAAATAACAGTTTATCTTCAGGGAACGCTTGGGCGGAGCCGCTAAGCAGAAGCCACTCCACTGCGCAATGCAAATGGCACACCACGACAGGTACGAAGAGTGCCAGGAGGTGGGCTCAGGCAGCAGACGACTGGGGCTCATCGCTTCTCGGCCTTTTGGCTAAGATCAAGTGTAGTATCTGTTCTTATCAGTTTAATATCTGATATGTCCCCTATACGGGGACAACATATTAAATGCATTTTTAGCCTCGGGAGCTGAAACAGGGGCTTGCTCCGTTCACTCCACGCATCGACCCGGTATTGCAGCGCCGCCGGGAACGGTGCACCCCTCTCCTGCCTTGTGGAAAGTCAATCACTGTTGCAGGCCAACGGCCAGCTCGTCAGCAGCCCGAGAGAATGGGCTCACCGCTGTGGCAAAACATCCTGTTGGCACACTGATGTCGCTCCTGGAGCCACGCTTGGCTCCCAGTTTCAGAGATCAGCCATGACAGCCGGGGGGGAAATTACGGCACAAGAAAAAGGGGCAACAATTGCCGAGTGTGCCCTGCGCGGTCCTCAACTGGAACAGAGAGTCTGGAAGCGCCCGAGTGTTTGTGACATTTGGTGTCCTGCGCCCGACAAGCAGTCTTTCTCTCTCCGCAAAGCGGCCGAGTAGAGCCTGGGATAATGTGGGGACGGGCGAGGGAATGGGTGTGGCCACGGATTTTTATTGCGCGATGAGGCCAGTGAGGCTCACCATGAGAATAGTGCCTGGGACCACAGCGGTCTTGGCTGCTGTCGAGGAGAGGAGCTGTACTTACTCGGGTTTCTCTTCAAAGCGCACAAGTCTTTCGCCTTTTACTAAAGACTTCCGTGGAGAGGAACACCAATGAGTTGAAGATATTTTTGGCAGGCTTTGCCGTTTGGCTGAGCCTCCTGCATGTGTGAAAATCAATAAAGCCGTCCTTTACCCCACTCAGAAAGTGCAGGAACGTGAGCTCAACTTTTACAAACGATACAGCCAGCCAGGGTCTCCAAAGTCCTTCATCCTCATTCCTCTTCAGGGAACGTGTGTGCGCGAGTGAGTTTATATGTTCGTGTGTGCTGGACACACACTGTTTTTTGAAATAACAGTTTATCTTCAGGGAACGCTTGGGCGGAGCCGCTAAGCAGAAGCCACTCCACTGCGCAATGCAAATGGCACACCACGACAGGTACGAAGAGTGCCAGGAGGTGGGCTCAGGCAGCAGACGACTGGGGCTCATCGCTTCTCGGCCTTTTGGCTAAGATCAAGTGTAGTATCTGTTCTTATCAGTTTAATATCTGATATGTCCCCTATACGGGGACAACATATTAAATGCATTTTTAGCCTCGGGAGCTGAAACAGGGGCTTGCTCCGTTCACTCCACGCATCGACCCGGTATTGCAGCGCCGCCGGGAACGGTGCACCCCTCTCCTGCCTTGTGGAAAGTCAATCACTGTTGCAGGCCAACGGCCAGCTCGTCAGCAGCCCGAGAGAATGGGCTCACCGCTGTGGCAAAACATCCTGTTGGCACACTGACGTCGCTCCTGGAGCCACGCTTGGCTCCCAGTCTCAGAGATCAGCCATGACAGCCGGGGGGGAAATTACGGCACAAGAAAAAGGGGCAACAATTGCCTCGTCGCGACCGGTCCGCAATACCTGCCGAGTGTGCCCTGCGCGGTCCTCAACTGGAACAGAGAGTCTGGAAGCGCCCGAGTGTTTGTGACATTTGGTGTCCTGCGCCCGACAAGCAGGCTTTTCTCTCTCCGCAAAGCGGCCGAGTAGAGCCTGGGATAATGTGGGGACGGGCGAGGGAATGGGTGTGGCCACGGATTTTTATTGCGCGATGAGGCCAGTGAGGCTCACCATGAGAATAGTGCCTGGGACCACAGCGGTCTTGGCTGCTGTCGAGGAGAGGAGCTGTACTTACTCGGGTTTCTCTTCAAAGCGCACAAGTCTTTCGCCTTTTACTAAAGACTTCCGTGGAGAGGAACACCAATGAGTTGAAGATATTTTTGGCAGGCTTTGCCGTTTGGCTGAGCCTCCTGCATGTGTGAAAATCAATAAAGCCGTCCTTTACCCCACTCAGAAAGTGCAGGAACGTGAGCTCAACTTTTACAAACGATACAGCCAGCCAGGGTCTCCAAAGTCCTTCATCCTCATTCCTCTTCAGGGAACGTGTGTGCGCGAGTGAGTTTATATGTTCGTGTGTGCTGGACACACACTGTTTTTTGAAATAACAGTTTATCTTCAGGGAACGCTTGGGCGGAGCCGCTAAGCAGAAGCCACTCCACTGCGCAATGCAAATGGCACACCACGACAGGTACGAAGAGTGCCAGGAGGTGGGCTCAGGCAGCAGACGACTGGGGCTCATCGCTTCTCGGCCTTTTGGCTAAGATCAAGTGTAGTATCTGTTCTTATCAGTTTAATATCTGATATGTCCCCTATACGGGGACAACATATTAAATGCATTTTTAGCCTCGGGAGCTGAAACAGGGGCTTGCTCCGTTCACTCCACGCATCGACCCGGTATTGCAGCGCCGCCGGGAACGGTGCACCCCTCTCCTGCCTTGTGGAAAGTCAATCACTGTTGCAGGCCAACGGCCAGCTCGTCAGCAGCCCGAGAGAATGGGCTCACCGCTGTGGCAAAACATCCTGTTGGCACACTGATGTCGCTCCTGGAGCCACGCTTGGCTCCCAGTTTCAGAGATCAGCCATGACAGCCGGGGGGGAAATTACGGCACAAGAAAAAGGGGCAACAATTGCCGAGTGTGCCCTGCGCGGTCCTCAACTGGAACAGAGAGTCTGGAAGCGCCCGAGTGTTTGTGACATTTGGTGTCCTGCGCCCGACAAGCAGTCTTTCTCTCTCCGCAAAGCGGCCGAGTAGAGCCTGGGATAATGTGGGGACGGGCGAGGGAATGGGTGTGGCCACGGATTTTTATTGCGCGATGAGGCCAGTGAGGCTCACCATGAGAATAGTGCCTGGGACCACAGCGGTCTTGGCTGCTGTCGAGGAGAGGAGCTGTACTTACTCGGGTTTCTCTTCAAAGCGCACAAGTCTTTCGCCTTTTACTAAAGACTTCCGTGGAGAGGAACACCAATGAGTTGAAGATATTTTTGGCAGGCTTTGCCGTTTGGCTGAGCCTCCTGCATGTGTGAAAATCAATAAAGCCGTCCTTTACCCCACTCAGAAAGTGCAGGAACGTGAGCTCAACTTTTACAAACGATACAGCCAGCCAGGGTCTCCAAAGTCCTTCATCCTCATTCCTCTTCAGGGAACGTGTGTGCGCGAGTGAGTTTATATGTTCGTGTGTGCTGGACACACACTGTTTTTTGAAATAACAGTTTATCTTCAGGGAACGCTTGGGCGGAGCCGCTAAGCAGAAGCCACTCCACTGCGCAATGCAAATGGCACACCACGACAGGTACGAAGAGTGCCAGGAGGTGGGCTCAGGCAGCAGACGACTGGGGCTCATCGCTTCTCGGCCTTTTGGCTAAGATCAAGTGTAGTATCTGTTCTTA
>JBBNBP010002702.1:20684-44100 GCA_039737535.1 Lagodon rhomboides | reverse complement strand
ATGGTGTTCATGTTTATTAACACAACTGTGACATGTTTTCTTGTATGAGAAAATACAATTTTTACAAATATAGTACAGGTTTCATGTTACTGATTTACTGTATGCAAACTCATACCACAATAATACCTCTATTTACTGTGTGTAAACTGTATCCCTGCTGTGTTTCTGAGAGTACTGAAGTGTAGAAAATGTGAAGAATGCTGTGAAATCAATATGGTGAAAAAATGACTCCATACACTTTCTTTATATATAATACAACCAATCAACTTTATTGAGCACACATGAAGATTTTTAACAAAATACGATGATACATCAGCGAGCACACATTATCTGCAGCATGACCAAATCCAGAAACATCCTCATATATTTACAACCACTAATGAAATTTGGAAAACTGCTTTTAAAAATAAAAATCTTGAAATAAAACATTTAGTGGTTGTTGTGTGAATCCCAGGCTGCAGCAGGGATCCTCAGGGCCTGCAGCAGAGACCACATCGTCTCATGCGAGGACAGCAACCGCAGCAAAAGACACATCTGCCATACGGCACCTGTGAGAAAGAGAAAAGACATGAGCAAGGTGTTGTCTCTCCTATGGAGTGTATCAAGGCACTTTGAAGGGAAAACACAACCACTTCAGTATGAATGAGCTCAATGTCATCGTCACAGTTCACTCAGTTCATTGAACAAACCCTCCAGGAGTCCTCTGGCTCCTCTTTATATGCAGCAACTGGACCGCCATTGCTCATCAGCTCCTCCAGCTCTCGCACCTGTCAATGAATTGTGCACATTTACAGCAGGAGCCACATTTCAGCATTTAGACAAAACATTTACAGCTAATTAGCAAATTAAATGATTAAAGTCAAGTTCTTACCTTAGTGACTGAGACAGCAGAGCTCTCCTGAAGGCAAATGAAGGTGAGCACGACGGCCACTGCAACTGCAACACTGAACGTCTTCATCTTAGGAGGCTTCGACTGTTTCAACTTGTTCGGTCCTTTGATTCTCTTGGTGACTCTCGTCAGCTCCTTTCACTTCTTCTCCTGTCTGATGGTTGGCTTTGTAAAGTGTGCTGGTATTCATAGTCACTTGGACCACTGTTGCCTCATCACCAACAGCACCTACAGTACAGCAGCAGCTTTCAGGCACAGGCTTGCATCACTCTCTGAGGGACGTTGGGGATGAGAATGCGAAATCCCTCAACAGTCAGAATTGGAACTTCTCTATTTTTGCTTGTCTGTTCGACATACCAACAGTATACCAACATCATTAACAGTCTTACCTTTTATTTGTTTGCTTAGAAGTACAGTTCCATCATATAAAATACGTTTATACGTATTCTGTACTTCCAACAAAGTTTCAGCTACAAACAATAAAGAATACACACAACGATCACTATTACATTAACAGCAAATTTTGCAAATGCTTTAATTATTTAATGAAACTGCAATAGTATTCCTGGTGTTACCAATAATTGAGAGATCAATCACATAAACACAACAATCTGAAATATTAACCCTCATGACTCAGCGTTTGCAGTTGATTGTTAAAGGTACAATAGGCAAGAAATCTAAAGCAACTGGCCATAAAATCATTCTAATATGTCACAGAGACTCGGGAATAATGTTCACATAACATACTGAACTCGCCAACAACAACAGCACAGCCAAAATATTCGCATTAATTAATTAATTGATGTTTTAAAATCATGTTTTTGCATGTGGCGCCGCTCACCGCCGTCTACAAATCAGTGCAGTCAGTAGAGTCTCAGCTGCTATGCGACCAGAGGTTGCCAGTTACGACTGAGTTGCAATGGCGGAGGCAACGAAACCCAAAAGGGCTCGTTATGAATCACAAAAACAACTAGACAATTCCCCTGCGGGGAATCGCGAGAGTGGGCTGTGCGGTTTGGCCCCGCCGTGACTATGAAAAGCTGCAAAAAAGTCGAAGTCCTCGTCGATGGCCTGGACTTGTCTCTACATTTTAAAGTTTGAATGGTGTCTCTAGGTCAAAGTATGGCAGAGATGTCGATGAGTTTTGCAGAGGATCTCTCTGTTGTCCCAGTGGATCTCAGTTGACGGTCCTGGGAGAGCTGATTTCATAGTGATTTCAGCTGAGGCTCAGCTCACATCAGGCACGTCAAACTACTGCTATTTTTGAGAAAAGTGTAATGGTTATCGGCAAAATATGTATATGTTGAGTAACAGGAGACATTGCTGAACTCTGACATGTCGTTTTTATTTCTGTAGAAAAATGAGGACACAGGAGCGAGAGACAAAACAGGTACCATCTGCTCTCCTCCAGGGATTTAGGCTCAACATTAACATTGGGGCTTGTGGGGGAGTTGCTGGAGTTCTTGTCACTCCAGGGCTTCAACAGCCAAAAGTGTAAATCGTACCGATAAAGTGGACAAATTGTGAGAAAGACGACAAGTGTGCCTACGTTCTTGGAAAATATCACTATTGTAGTGTGAAATTTGTGGCTGGGAGCGTCATCTAAAGAGAACATTTCTGAGAGATTTTTGAGGCTCCTCCACTGTGCTGGCTCGAACATCCTGCCACACATCACTCACGATCAATTAAGGCTCACCGTTCAAAAACTAAACATTGTAGGAAAAAAGTTCAAATACAACTCAAATAGACAGGACTTGTGCCTACATTTTAAAGTTTGAATGGTGTTTCTAGGTGAATGTATGCCAGAGCAGGAGATAAGATTTGCAACTTTTTTGACCTCGTCCCATTCATTTCTTATGGGAAATCTGTCACAGTTTTTCGCGACCTACGTCGCGAAAAATTAATATTTCGGAAATAAAAATAATAGCATACCGAGTCAGATTGAGCAGCATGTGTTTTTGTGTTTTTTGTTTCTGTGCGCTCAACGGTGTGGGATGAGTTAGTGACCGAAAAAAGGGCTCTCCATGTACATGTGGGTAGTAAAATAAACACTAGACAATTCCCCTGTGGGGAATCGCGAGAGTGGGCTGTGCGGTGTTGGCCCCGCCGTGACTATGAAAGCTAGCTGCAAAAAAGTCGAAGCCCACGTTGATGGCCTGGACTTGTCTCTACATTTTAAAGTTTGAATGGTGTCTCTAGGTCAAAGTATGCCAGAGATGTCGATGAGTTTTGCAGAGCATCTCTCTGTTCACCCAGTGGATCTCAGTTGACGGTCCTGGGAGAGCTGATTTCATAGTGATTTCAGCTGAGGCTCAGCTAACATCGGGGACGTCAAACTACTGCTATTTTTGAGAAAAATTTAATGGTTATCGCCAAAATATGTATATGTTGAGTAACAGGAGACATTGCTGAACTCTGACGTGTCGTTTTTATTTCTGTAGAAAAATGAGGACACAGGAGCGAGAGACAAAACAGGTACCATCTGCTCTCCTCCAGGGATTTAGGCTCAACATTAACATTGGGGCTTGTGGGGGAGTTGCTGGAGGTCTTGTCGCTCCAGGGGTTCAACAGCCAAAAGTGTAAATCGTACCGATAAAGTAGACACATTGTGAGAAAGCTGACAAGTGTGGCTACGTTCTTGGAAAATATCACTATTGTAGTGTAAAATTTGTGGCTGGGAGCGTCATCTAAAGAGAACATTTCTGAGAGATTTTTGAGGCTCCCCCACTCTGTCAGTTGGCTCCTCCATTGTGCTGGCTCAAACATCCCGCCACACATCACTCACGATCAATTAAGGGTCACCGTTCAAAAACTACACACTGTAGGAAAAAAGTTCAAATACAATTCAAATAGACAGGACTTGTGCCTACATTTTAAAGTTTGAATGGTGTTTCTAGGTGAATGTATGCCAGAGCAGGAGATGTTTGACAAACATTGAAGATTTGACCTCGTCCCATTCATTCCTTATGGGAAATCTTTCACAGTTTTTCGCGACCTACGTCGCAAAATATGAACATTTCGGAAATAAAAATAATAGCATACCGAGTCAGATCGAGCCACACGTATTGATGTAGTATTTGTTTGTGTGCGCTCAACGGTGTGGGACGAGTTAGCGACGGAAAAAAGGGCTCTCTGTATATGTGGGTAGTAAAATAAACACTAGACAATTCCCCTGCGGGGAATCGCGAGAGTGGGCTGTGCGGTGTTGGCCCCGCCGTGACTATTAAAAAAAGTTAAAAGCTGCAAAACAATTTGAAGCCCACGTTGATGGCCTGGACTTGTCTCTACATTTTAAAGTTTGAATGGTGTCTCTAGGTCAAAGTATGGCAGAGATGTCGATGAGTTTTGCAGAGGATCTCTCTGTTGGCCCAGTGGATCTCGGTTGCCACGGTGACGGTTGTCAAGTGCCAAGTGCACCTGACAACAGTGACTGAGACAGCTGATTTCAGAGCGATTTCAGCTGAGGATCACCTCGTCAAACTACTACCATTTCTTCAAAATCAAAGATGACAGCGGCAAAATGTTTTCACCATCAAGCGGGAAAGGCCTTAAAGAACGCACTCATAAAGTTTTGTGGTCCTACTTTGAAAAATGTGGTAATGGGAGCAAGTTAAAAAAGGGGCAGTTTCTGCTTTTCTCTGAAAATCCTCTTCCCGTTTAACATTGGGGCTTATGGGGGCAGTTGCTGGAGTTTGTGTCAGTTAGACGCAGATAATTCAAAAACCGTACGTACTCCCGATAAAGTGGACACATTGTGAGAAAGAAGACAACTGTGGCTACGTTCTTGGAAAATATCACTACTGTAGTGTGAAATCTGTGGCTAGGATCATCATCTAAAAAAAAATTTTCAGAGAGTTTTTTTCAGGCTCCCCCACTCTGCCAGTTGGTGCTGCGCGAACATTCCGCAATACACACACATTGAAAATCCTGAATTTTTCTGAATTTTTTCGAAATCGCTCATGATCAATTAAGGGTCACGGTTCAAAAACTAAACATCGTAGAAAGAAAGTTCAAATACAACTTAAATAGAAGAGACTTGTGCCTACATTTTAAAGTTTGAATGGTGTCTCTAGGTCAAAGTATGCCAGAGCAGAAGATGTTGGAAAAATGTTGATTTTTTGCGACTTTTTTTAAACCGTCCCATTCATTCCTTATGGGAAATTTGTCGCGGTTTTTCGCGACTTACGTCGCGACCCGTTTATATTTCGGTGAGAAAAGTAATAGCATACCGAGTCAGAAAGAGCCGCACGTTTTGATGTATTTTTTGTGTGTGTGCGATCAACGGTGCGGGGCGAGTTAGCGACCCAAATTTTGAGGAGGATGAATAAGAATAAGAAGAGGCCCGGGCAAGAACAATAGTGGGCTGTGCTTTGCACAGCCCACTATGGACACCTATAGCTTTGCTATAGAGGTGTCCATAGTGGGCTTGCAAGCACAGCCCACTAACAAGATAAAAAGAGAGGCAAAGCGAGGGTCCATATAGGAGAAGAATTTGAACGATGGAGACATTTGAAGACTGAGAGGAATTTGCAAATTGGCGACTCTTCTCCTAGACAGGTAAGTTACGCTTGGCTGACTAAGTTAGCATCATAGCTTGACGGGGATGGACATTTCGAATATTTTGAACTGTCGAGTAATAACATTATTCATTTTGATCATAGAAACAAACGTTAGAAGCACAGCTAACGCTAGCAGCATTAGCACTGTCTTGGTACGGGCATCCGGTCTCCAGCCTGCTGATGTCCAGTTGATGTCCAGCCGCCCGCTGTCGGCGTGTTTGACAGCAGCGGCTGGACAATACGAAATCTTACATTTGATAAATTTGAGTCCTCTTTAGGTCTTTGCATGTATATCGCCATAAACTACTCTATATAATGTTATAAAAGGGGAGGCAAAAATGAAGGACAGTTCTGTCAAATATCATGCATAATGTTATTCCATCTGATATGTCCTTCCCTAGTCAACAGCTAACGTTACCACAAATTATAATACATCTTGGTCTTTACTGAGAGAAAAGAATTGTGTCTTAGAGCCACTCATTTATGATAACCGCACTGGCAACCCCGAGTCTGGAGGGGAGGGGGTGGAGGGGGAGGCAGATACGACTCGCTGCAGTATTTTGAATTTGAGTGTAGAAACCGTTTTGGCCACATTCTTGCCTATGGCACCTTTAATAGATCAATGTCTATACAAAACAATTTAAACACACTGGAATGTACATACATTACAGTGACAAAATAATCTCAATTGTCAACAAACATCTGTTCATTATTATTTGCATATTCTCCTTTTTCACTATCACCTCAAGAGACTATCTGTTGGTGTAAAAACCTTTTCAAACAACTTACAGTTGCGATGAAGTAATCACTGTGTGTAGTTAGTGTAACAGAGTTAAGTCAGAACTTGAGTCTTGCGCAGGAACCTGAACCCTTCACCTTCTGCCAAACCAGGGTCAACAGCAGCTGAAGGATCCACATCTGTTTGAATGTATATGTATCTGGCATTGGTCTATTATTAATTGATAGATCTTGGCTTCCTCCCATAGTGCATCCTGGTGCCATGTGTTCCCCAGGTTAGCGACGCACACGCACCCGGCCATCCACGTGGTGTAAAAGAAAACGTGATTCATCAGACCAGGCCACCTTTTTCCATTGCTCTGTGGACCAGTTCTGATGCTAACGTGCCCATTGTTGGCGCTTTCGGCGGTGGACAGCGGTCAGCATGGGCACCCTGACTAGTCTGCAGCTATGCAGCTCCATATGCAACAAACTGCAATGCACTGTGTACTCTGACACCTTTCTATCAGAACCAGCATTAATCTCTTCAGCAATTTGAGCAACAGTAGCTCGTCTGTTCAGTCAACATATTGACTGTTAAAACTAGTCTCCTGGTTTTAGGTGATATAAACTCTTAAACAAAGGTTACACTTTCAGGCAAAACACCACACAATCATCTCTGTATAGTGTAATATGTGTGTCTGTTCATATTTTCTGCTGTAGATGTAAACTGCACTTCTGTTAGTGTAAAAACCTTTTCAAACAACTTACAGTTGAGATGAAGTAATCACCGTGTGTAGGACAAGAGTTAAGTCAGAACTTGAATGTTTTCAAATATCTTTGCGCAGGAACCTGAACCCTTCACCTTCTGCCAAACCAGGGTCAACAGCAGCTGAAGGATCCACATCTGTTTGAAGATACAGCAGAGTCCATAATTTTAAAAAATGGTTCAGATTGTGTTTATGTCACAGTGCATCACCTTCATCATCTCTTAAAACTATAATTCTAACTTTTTCATGATATCAAGGCAGAATGAAGACGTAATTTTGTTGTAAAAAAAAAAAAATCAGGAACTTTGCGGTTACAATAAAAAATGCAGACATGCTTTTATTTTCTAATAACAAATCAGCAATAGTGTTACTGCTGTCCTGGACTATCTTACTAATTATTAACAGATCAATCCATGTACACATCCTGAAATAGTAACCCTCATGTCTTGGCAGTTGTTGTTGATTGCTGAAAGATTAATCCAATACAGTTAAAACAGTTGGGATCCTTAACAAGTCCCGGGACCCCCACTGACACTGACACTGACTCCTGCACTCTTGCACTCAACCCACCACCACCCTTGAATCTTTGCATTACAATAATACAGAATTTGCACAAAACTAGTTAAAACTAGTCTCCTGGTTTTAGGTGATATAAATTATTAAACAAAGGTTACACTTTCAGACAAAACACCACAAAATCATCTCTGTATAGTGTAATATGTGTGTCTGTTCATATTTTCTGCTGTAGATGTAAACTGCACTTCTGTTAGTGTAAAAACCTTTTCAAACAACTTACAGTTGAGATGAAGTAATCACCGTGTGTAGGACAAGAGTTAAGTCAGAACTTGAATGTTTTCAAATATCTTTGCGCAGGAACCTGAACCCTTCACCTTCTGCCAAACCAGGGTCAACTGCAGCTGAAGGATCCACATCTGTTTGAATGTATATGTATCTGGCATTGGTCTATTATTAATTGATAGATCTTGGCTTCCTCCCATAGTGCATCCTGGTGCCATGTGTTCCCCAGGTTAGCGACGCACACGCACCCGGCCATCCACGTGGTGTAAAAGAAAACGTGATTCATCAGACCAGGCCACCTTTTTCCATTGCTCCGTGGTCCAGTTCTGATGCTAACGTGCCCATTGTTGGCGCTTTCGGCGGTGGACAGCGGTCAGCATGGGCACCCTGACTAGTCTGCAGCTATGCAGCTCCATATGCAACAAACTGCAATGCACTGTGTACTCTGACACCTTTCTATCAGAACCAGCATTAATCTCTTAAGCAATTTGAGCAACAGTAGCTCGTCTGTTCAGTCAACATATTGACTGTTAAAACTAGTCTCCTGGTTTTAGGTGATATAAACTCTTAAACAAAGGTTACACTTTCAGGCAAAACACCACACAATCATCTCTGTATAGTGTAATATGTGTGTCTGTTCATATTTTCTGCTGTAGATGTAAACTACACTGTGGCCTCAGTGGTTGGTCAGATCCCTGCAGGCAGGTCAGTGGTGTTTTCATTGAGCTCATTTGATTGTGAAGGGTGTTCATGTTTATTAAAACAACTGTGACATGTTTTATTGTATGAGAAAATACGTTTTTCACAAATATAATACAGGTTTCATGTTACAGATTTACTGTCAGCAAACTCATACCACAATAACACCTCTATTTACTGTGTGTAAACTGTATCCCTGCTGTGTTTCTGAGAGTACTGAAGTGTAGAAAATGTGAAGAATATTGTGAAAGCAATAGGTGAAAAAATGATTCCATACATTTTCTTTATATCAATAGAACCAATCAACTTTATTGATCACACATGAGGATTTTTAACAAAACAGGAGGATGATACATCAGCGAGCACACATTACCTGCAGCGCGACCAAATCCAGAAGCATCCTCATATATTTACAACCACTAATGAAATTTGGAAAACTGCTTGTAAAAATAAAAATCTTGAAATAAAACATTTAGTGGTTGTTGTGTGAATCCCAGGCTGCAGCAGCGACTCCTCAGAACCTGCAGCAGAGACCACATCCTCTCATGCGAGGACAGCAACGACAGCAAAAGCGACATCTCCAGCGTCTGGCGCCATACGGCATCTGTGAGAAAGAGAAAAGACATGAGCAAGGTGTTGTCTCTCCTATGGAGTGTATCAAGGCACTTTGAAGGGAAAACACAACCACTTCAGTATGAATGAGCTCAATGTCATCGTCACAGTTCACTCAGTTCATTGAACAAACCTTCCAGGAGTCCTCTGGCTCCTCTACATATGCAGCAACTGGACCGCCATTGCTCATCAGCTCCTCCAGCTCTCGCTCCTGTCAATGAATTGTGCACATTTACAGCAGGAGCCACATTTCAGCATTTAGACAAAACATTTACAGCCAACAAGCAAATGAAATGATTGAAGTCAAGTTCTTACCTCAGTGACTGAGTCAGCAGAGCTCTCCTGAAGGCAAATGAAGGTGAGCACGACGGCCACTGCAACTGCAACACTGAACGTCTTCATCTTAGGAGGCTTCGACTGCTTCAACTTGTTCGGTCCTTTGATTCTCTTGGTGACTCTCGTCAGCTCCTTTCACTTCTTCTCCTGTCTGATGGTTGCCTTTGTAAAGTGTGCTGGTATTTATAGTCACTTGGACCACTGTTGCCTCATCACCGACAGCACCTACAGTACAGCAGCAGCTTTCAGGCACAGGCTTGCATCACTCTCTGAGGGACGTTGGGGATGAGAATGGGAAATCCCTCAACAGTCGGAATTGAAACTTCTCTATTTTTGTTTGTCTGTTCCACATACCAATCATTAACAGTCTTACCTTTTTTTTTTTTGCCTAGAAGTACAGTTCCATCATATAGAATACGTTCATACATGTTCTGTACTTCCAACAAAGTTTCAGTTACACACAATAAAGAATATACACAACGATCACTATTAAAATCACAGTAGATTTTTGCAAATGCTTTAATTATTTAATGAAACTGCAATAGTATTCCTGGTGTTACCAATAATTGACAGATCAATCACATAAACACAACAATCTGAAATATTAACCCTCATGACTCAGCGTTTGCAGTTGATTGTTAAAGGTACAATAGGCAAGAAATCTAAAGCAACTGGCCATAAAATCATTCTAATATGTCACAGAGACTCGGGAATAATGTTCATATAACATACTGAACTCGCCAACAACAACAGCACAGCCAAAATATTCGCATTAAAAAAAATCTTTTGCGGACCGCAAATTATGTTGATGTTTTAAAATCATGTTTTTGCATGTGGCGCCGCCCACCGCCGTCTACAAATCAGTGCAGTCAGTAGAGTCTCAGCTGCTATGCGACCAGAGGTTGTCAGTTACGACTGAGTTGCAATGGCGGAGGCAACGAAACCCAAAAGGGCTCGTTATGAATCACAAAAACAACAAGATGAAAAGAGAGGCAAAGCGAGGGTCTATATAGGAGAAGAATTTGAACGATGGAGACATTTGAAGACTGAGAGGAATTTGCGAATTGGCGACTCTTCTCCTAGACAGGTAAGTTACGCTTGGCTAACTAAGTTAGCATCATAGCTTGACGGGGATGGACATTTCGAATACTTTGAACTGTCGAGTAATAACATTATTCATTTCGATCATAGAAACAAACGTTAGAAGCATAGCTAACGCTAGCAGCATTAGCACTGTCTTGGTACGGGCATCCGGTCTCCAGCCTGCTGATGTCCAGTTGATGTCCAGCCGCCCGCTGTCGGCGTGTTTGACAGCAGCGGCTGGACAATACGAAATCTTACGTTTGATAAATTCGAGTCCTCTTTAGGTCTTTGCATGTATATCGCCATAAACTACTGTATATAATGTTATAAAAGGGGAGGCAAAAATGAAGGACAGTTCTGTCAAATATCATGCATAATGTTATTCCATCTGATATGTCCTTCCCTAGTCAACAGCTAACGTTACCACAAATTATAATACATCTTGGTCTTTACTGAGAGAAAAGAATTGTGTCTTAGAGCCACTCATTTATGATAACCGCACTGGCAACCCCGAGTCTGGAGGGGAGGGGGTGGAGGGGGAGGCGGATACGACTTGCTGCAGTATTTTGAATTCGAGTGTGGTAACCGTTTTGGCCACATTCTTGCCTATGGCACCTTTAATAGATCAATGTCTATACAAAACAATTTAAACACACTGGAATGTACATACATTACAATGACAAAATAATCTCAATTGTCAACAAACATCTATTCATTATTATTTGCATATTCTCCTTTTTCACTTAAACCTCAAGAGACTATCTGTTGGTGTAAAAACCTTTTCAAACAACTTACAGTTGAGATGAAGTAATCACTGTGTGTAGTTAGTGTAACAGAGTTAAGTCAGAACTTGAGTCTTGCGCAGGAACCTGAACCCTTCACCTTCTGCCAAACCAGGGTCAACAGCAGCTGAAGGATCCACATCTGTTTGAATATATATGTATCTGGCATTGGTCTATTATTAATTGATAGATCTTGACTTCCTCCCATAGTGCATCCTGGTGCCATGTGTTCCCAAGGTAACACAGCAGCTGAAGGATCCACATCTGTTTGAATATATATGTATCTGGCATTGGTCTATTATTAATTGATAGATCTTGACTTCCTCCCATAGTGCATCCTGGTGCCATGTGTTCCCAAGGTAAGCGACGCACACGCACCCGGCCATCAACGTGGTGTAAAGAAAACGTGATTCATCAGACCAGGCCACCTTCTTCCATCGCTCCGTGGTCCAGTTCTGATGCTAACATGCCCATTGTTGGCGCTTTCGGCGGTGGACAGCGGTCAGCATGGGCGATCTGACTGGTCTGCAGCTATGCAGCTCCATATGAAAAAAAAAACTGCAATGCACTGTGTACTCTGACACCTTTCTATCAGAACCAGCATCAACTTCTTCAGCAATTTGAGCAATAGTAGCTCGTCTGTTCAGTCAACACATTGACTGTTAAAACTAGTCTCCTGGTTTTAGGTGATATAAACTCTTAAACAAAGGTTACACTTTCAGGCAAAACACCACTCAATCATCTCTGTATAGTGTAATATGTGTGTCTGTTCATATTTTCTGCTGTAGATGTAAACTGCACTTCTGTTGGTGTAAAAACCTTTTCAAACAACTTACAGTTGAGATGAAGTAATCACCGTGTGTAGGACAAGAGTTAAGTCAGAACTTGAATGTTTTCAAATATCTTTGCGCAGGAACCTGAACCCTTCACCTTCTGCCAAACCAGGGTCAACAGCAGCTGAAGGATCCACATCTGTTTGAATATACAGCAGAGTCCATAATTTTAAAAAATGGTTCAGATTGTGTTTATGTCACAGTGCATCACCTTCATCATCTCTTAAAACTATAATTCTAACTTTTTCATGATATCAAGGCAGAATGAAGACGTAATTTTGTTGTAAAAAAAAAAAATCAGGAACTTTGCGGTTACAATAAAAAATGCAGACATGCTTTTATTTTCTAATAACAAATCAGCAATAGTGTTACTGCTGTCCTGGACTATCTTACTAATTATTAACAGATCAATCCATGTACACATCCTGAAATAGAAACCCTCATGTCTTGGCAGTTGTTGTTGATAGCTGAAAGATTAATTCAATACAGTTAAAACAGTTGGAATCCTTAACAAGTCCCGGGACTCCCACTGACACTGACACTGACACTGACTCCTGCACTCTTGCACTCAACCCACCACCACCCTTGAATCTTTGCCTTACAATAATACAGAATTTGCACAAAACTAGTTAAAACTAGTCTCCTGGTTTTAGGTGATATAAATTATTATACAAACACTTTCAGACAAACCACCACAAAATCATCTCTGTATAGTGTAATGTGTGTCTGTTCATATTTCCTGCTGTAGATGTAAACTGCACTGTGGCCTCAGTGGTTGGTCAGATCCCTGCAGGCAGGTCAGTGGTGTTTTCATTGAGCTCATTAGATTGTGAACAGTGTTCATGTTTATTAAAACAACTGTGACATGTTTTATTGTATGAGAAAATACGTTTTTCACAAATATAATACAGGTTTCATGTTACAGATTTACTGTCAGCAAACTCATACCACAATAACACCTCTATTTACTGTGTGTAAACTGTATCCCTGCTGTGTTTCTGAGAGTACTGAAGTGCAGAAAATGTGAAGAATGCTGTGAAATCAATATGGTGAAAAAATGACTCCATACAATTTCATTATATATGATAGAACCAATCAACTTTATTGAGCACGCATGAAGATTTTTAACAAAACAGGAGGATGATACATCAGCGGGCACACATTATCTGCAGCGCGACCAAATCCAGAAACATCCTCATATATTGACAACCACTAATGAAATTTGGAAAACTGCTTGTAAAAATAAAAATCTTGAAATAAAACATTTAGTGGTTGTTGTGTGAATCCCAGGCTGCAGCAGCGACTCCTCAGAACCTGCAGCAGAGACCACATCCTCTCATGCGAGGACAGCAACGACAGCAAAAGCGACATCTCCAGCGTCTGGCGCCATACGGCATCTGTGAGAAAGACAAAAGACATGAGCAAGGTGTTGTCTCTCCTATGGAGTGTATCAAGGCACTTTGAAAGGAAAACACAACCACTTCAGTATGAATGAGTTCAATGTCATCGTCACAGTTCACTCAGTTCATTGAACAAACCTTCCAGGAGTCCTCTGGCTCCTCTACATATGCAGCAACTGGACCGCCATTGCTCATCAGCTCCTCCAGCTCTCGCTCCTGTCAATGAATTGTGCACATTTACAGCAGGAGACACATTTCAGCATTTAGATAAAACATTTACAGCCAACAAGCAAATTAAGTGATTGAAGTCAAGTTCTTACCTCAGTGACTGAGTCAGCAGAGCTCTCCTGAAGGCAAATGAAAGTGAGCACGACGGCCACTGCAACTGCAACACTGAACGTCTTCATCTTAGGAGGCTTCGACTGCTTCAACTTGTTCGGTCCTTTGATTCTCTTGGTGACTCTCGTCAGCTCCTTTCTCTTCTTCTCCTGTCTGATGGTTGGCTTTGTAAAGTGTGCTGGTATTTATAGTCACTTGGACCACTGTTGCCTCATCACCGACAGCACCTACAGTACAGCAGCAGCTTATCAGGCACAGGCTTGCATCACTCTCTGAGGGATGCTGAGGATGAGAATGGGAAATCCCTCAACAGTCGGAATTGGAACTTCTCTATTTTTGTTAGTCTGTTCCACATACCAATCATTAACAGTCTTACCTTTTATTTGTTTGCCTAGAAGTACAGTTCCATCATATAAAATACGTTCATACGTGTTCTGTACTTCCAACAAAGTTTCAGTTACACACAATAAAGAATATACACAACGATCGCTATTAAAATCACAGTAGAATTTTTCAAATGCTTTAATTATTTAATGAAACTGCAACAGTGTTCCTGGTGTTACCAATAATTAACAGATCAATCACATAAACACAACAATCTGAAATATTAACCCTCATGACTCAGCAATTGCAGTTGGTTGCTAATAGATCAATGGCTATACAAAACAATTTAAACACACTGGAATGTACATAAATTACAGTGACATAATAATCTCAATTGTCAACAAACATCTATTCATTATTATTTGCATATTCTCCTTTTTCACTTAAACCTCAAGAGACTATCTGTTGGTGTAAAAACCTTTTCAAACAACTTACAGTTGAGATGAAGTAATCACCGTGTGTAGTTAGTGTAACAGAGTTAAATCAGAACTCAAATCTTTCCAAATATCTTGCGCAGGAACCTGAACCCTTCACCTTCTGCCAAACCAGGGTCAACAGCAGCTGAAGGATCCACATCTGTTTGAAATATGTATCTAGCATTGGACTATCATTAATTGATAGATCTTGGCCTCTTCCCATGGTGCATCCTGGTGCCATGTGTTCCCCAGGTTAACGGCGCACACACACCCGGCCATCCACGTGATGTCAAAGAAATCGTGATTCATCAGACCAGGCCACCTTCTTCCATTGCTCCGTGGTCCAGTTCTGATGCTAACGTGCCCATTGTTGGCGCTTTCGGCGGTGGACAGCGGTCAGCATGGGCGACTCTGACTGGTTTGCAGCTATGCAGCTGCATATGCAACAAACTGCGATGCACTGTGTACTCTGACACCTTTCTATCAGAACCAGCATTCACTCTCTTCAGCAATTTAAGCAACAGTAGCTCTTCTGTTGGATCGGACCACACGGGCCAGCCTTCGCTCCCCATGTGCATCAGTGAGCTTTGGCTGTCCATGACCCTGTCGCCGGTTCACCACTGTTCCTTCCTTGGACCACTTTTGATCGATACTAACCACTGCAGACCAGAAACAACCCACAAGCTGCAGTTTTGGACCCAGCCGTCTAGCCATCAGAATCTGGCCCTTGTCAAACTGGCTCAAATCCTTACACTTGCCCATACATAAATTACAGTGACATAATAATCTCAACTGTAAACAAACATCTATTCATTATTATTTGCATATTCTCCTTTTTCACTTAAACCTCAAGAGACTCTCTGTTGGTGTAAAAACCTTTTCAAACAACTTACAGTTGAGATGAAGTAATCACCGTGTGTAGTTAGTGTAACACAGTTAAGCCAGAACTCGAATCTTTCCAAATATCTTGTGCAGGAACCTGAACCGTTCACCTTCTGCCAAACCAGGGTCAATGGCAGCTGAAGGATCCACATCTGTTTGAATATACAGTAGAGTCTGTATTTTAAAAAATGGTTCAGATTGTGTTAACCCTTGGATGCATGACCTACCAATACCTACACTCTTCCATGAGTGGGGTCAAAAATGACCCCAATTAGAATCAATGCGTTTTCGCAGTAAATTTAAGAAATTCCTTAAATTTTGGTTAAAGATGATGATTTTCATCATATTTTGGTCAACAAAAGTAATCCTAGCTGGCCTCCTAGCAGCCATGATACTTTAGATGAGAAAACATAAAAAGGACAATGTTTGAATGACACACAAAACTAAATCAGTATGTAGCTATGTAAGTAGATGTCAATGCATTTATATGTAAGTAAATTGCATGCATGTGCGCATGTGCCCACACACACACACTCGCTCTCTCTCTCTCTCTCTCTCACACACACACACACACACACACACACACACACACACACACACACTCTTTCTCTCTCACACCCACACACACACTCAAACACTCACTCACTCACTCTCTCTCTCTCTCACTCACTCTCTCTCACACACACACACACACACACACACACACACACACACACACACACCATTGAATAATCAATAATCGTATAGTAGGCTACCTAACGGGTTAGCTTTTATTACAAGGAAGTTATAAATATAGTCTCACTCTCCACACAACAAATGCAGCAATGTTAGCTACCGTACTAAACTAGCTAACATTAAAGTACTAACATTACTTTATAGTAATACACTAGTAATACACTAGTGCTAGCTAACACTGCTAGTAACACTAGTGTGCAGTAATGTTAAACTAGCTAACATTACAGTACTAACATTACTTTACAGTAACACACTAGTGTTAGCTAACACTGTTAGTAACACTAGTGTGTAGTAATGTTAAACTAGCTAACATTACAGTACTAACATTACTTTGTAGTTAGCTGACTAGTGCCTACTAGTTAGCTAACACCAGTTAGCTAACAACCAGTTAGCTAACAACAAAGTAGGCTTATGTGATGACAACTCGCGTTATACTCTATCACAGAAAAGTCATAGATGTGGAAAATAACTTCATAAATGAAGATATGACCTCCTTGGTGATGAGACTGCTGACATATGTGTAAGTGGGATGCCTACTGACAGTCAGAGTTGATGAGATTCCATAAGAAATGCTTGGGGTCATTTTTGACCCCACTTATGGAAGAGTGGGGTAGTGATACAAAAACTGTGATTTCTTTAAATTAATGATTTCTTTTTAAAAAATGCAAATGGCCTCATGTCACAAACATGTTTTATGAGGAATACCTGGAATATGAAAATATACAAACTTTTAATTTAAAAGATTTTGAAAAATAACAACCTCTGGGGTCATTTTTGACCCCACTTATGCATCTAAGGGTTAATGTCACAGTGCATCACCTTCGGTATCTCTTAAAACTACAATTTTAACTTTTTCATTATATCAAGGCACAATAAAGACTTCATTTTGTTGTAAAAAATAAAAATAAAATCCCTAAATGTTTAATGAAACAGGAACTTTGCGGTTACAATGAAAAATGCACAAATGCTTTTATTTTCTAATAACAAATCAGCAATAGTGTTACTGCTGTCCTGAACTATGTTACTTGATTGCTGAAAGATTAAATCAAAACAGTTTAAACACTCTGACATAAATGACTGTGTATTTATAGTAATCCTGAATTGTCAGCAACACCTGTTGATTATTATGTACCTATTTTTCCATTTACACTTAAATATCATAAGACTATCCAATAGTGTAAAAAACATATTTGACAACAAATAGTGCAAAATGATGTAATCACTGTGTGCAGTTAACAATGATGAGGTCAAAGGTCATTTGAGTCTTTCCAAATATTTTGCGCAACAAGAAAAATCTCTCACTTCAAGTCACACCAGTGTCGACAAAAATTAAAATAAGCCTGAAAATACAGCTGACTGCCTATTTTGTTAAAGTTATAGAGCATCAGCTTCAGTATTTCTTAAAACTATAATTTTGACTATGTTCAGTCATAATGAACACGTGACAATTTCTTTGAAGAAAACGCCTAAATCTTTATTTCCAAAATCCATTTTGTTTTTCATGCCTGGTATTTCTTTGTCATCAAACATAAATTATAGCTGTAAGGGAAACATTGTGTTATGACTGGCATGGTGGGATTGAAACACTGATGCAACAGAAATCAAACCTTTTAGTTTTACTCAAATTAGTTAACTGGTTTTTATTTTTTTTGATCATTCTGGTGTGTTCAGGCTGCGTTCTTTCTTCCCTGCTCTTCTCCCTGTACACCAACAGTTGCACCTCCAGTCACCAATCCGTCAAGCTCCTGAAGTTCGCGGACGACATCGTGCTCATAGGGCTCATCTCTGGCGGGGATGAGTCCGCCTACAGGTGGGAGATTGACAATCAGGTGAGCTGGTGCTGCCAGAACAACCTGGAGCTTAACGCCCTAAAGATAGTAGAGATAGTCGTGGACTTCAGGAAGAACCTAGCCCCACCCGCCCCCGTCATCCTGTGTGGCTCCCCAGTCGACTCCATGGAGTCCTGCCGCTTCCTGGGCACCTTCATCACACAGGACCTAAAATGGGAGCTGAACATCAGATCCCTCACCACAAAAGCTCAACAGAGGATGTTCTTCCTGCGGCAGCTGAAGAAGGTCAACCTGCCAAAGACAATGATGGTGCACTTCTACTCTGCCATCATTGAGTCCATCCTCACCTCCTCCATCACCGTCTGGTACGCTGCTACCACTGCTAAGGACAAGAGCAGACTGCAGCGCATCATACGCTCTGCTGAGAAGGTGATTGACATTGCAACCTTCCATCCCTTCAGGACCTGCACACCTCCAGGGCTCTGAGGTGTGCAGGTAGGATCGTGGCCGGCCCCTCCCATCCCGGTCAAAGACTTTTTGACACTCTCCCCTCTGGCTGGAGGCTGCGGTCCATCAGGACCAAAACCTCCTGCCACATGAACAGTTTCTTGCCCTCTGCAGTTGGGATCCTTATCAAGTTCCGGGACCCCCACCCCAGCCCCCACTGACACTAACCCCTTTCACACTGGCGTTTGGGTGCGGCTTCTGTGCGCCAATTCTCCGCATCCGTCCCAGTGTGAATCTCTCCGATGCGGCGAGGGGTGCAATTTCGCTCCGGCGCTGATACGCCTCTGGAGGTAGTGTCAGGGCCGCATTATTGGCGAGCCGAACCAGTGTGAACGGATAAGCCGGCGGCGCGTATCGAGGGCGTGTCGATCGGACGGTCGGTTAACTACACAGGTCCTTTACTCAACTTAATACAGAGAAATGTCCCACAGAGCAACGTTACAGGACCAAACAACAGTAACGTTGTAACTGTCTTTGGCAACTTATATGAGGAAAAAAATACCGCAGATATACGCGGAGAAGCCTCTGTCCTCCTGTCTGTCCTCCCGCCTGTCTGACCGACACATTCATGTCAGAAAAACAGCATCTGTTACCGGCAAAAAACTTAAACTCACAGAGTGTGATGAAAATAAATCACCGCGACGGTCAGCCCTCCCCGACCGAGACTCCGTGAACTTTCCCCTGGAAGACAGCCTCCGTCCCCGCGAGTCAGACAGCGTAAAGTTTACTGATGGTGATGTAGGCTAATTATGTAATTTAGCACGAAAAACGTAACTTCGTCACTTTCCAGGATGTTTGGTGGGTCAGGATCTCAATCACGACACATCATAACAGCATCCATATGATTATAAACTATCCGCGGGTTTAGATTGACAGGGGGACACCGGGGAAACACCTTGAAAACGCATCGACGTCATCATCATGACGTGTACCGTCACGCCTCTTTAGGAGCCGCAGCGCCGGATTTCTGTGTGAATTCACATCGGTTCGTCTTTAATGCGGAGCTGCTTCGCTCTGTGTGAATCGCTATAGGCGGAGAATTGCCGAACCGCCGCTGCGGAGATAATGCGTCTTCTCCTGTGTGAAAGGGGTTACAGACTCCTGCACTCTTGCACTCAACCCACCACCGCCCTTGAATCTTTGCATTACAATAATATAGAATTTGCCAAATTTGTATAACTTTTAACAATCTTCTATTTAAAAAAAACAACTTTTTTGCACATTCTTGTTCAGCTCTTCCGTCTTCATTTATCAATCATCTCGCACTCTATGTCTCTGTCTGTTTATATTGTATATATTATAGTCACTGTCTGTTTGCTTATTGTCTTCAATGTATGCACCTTCTTCATCAAGACAAATTCCTCGTTGGTGTAAAATCCTTCTTGTAATAAATCTGTTTCTGATTCTGATTCCGATTCCTGATTAACCCTAGTTAGGCTATTGGTCTATAAATCATGGATTTAAACATTAATCTACAATATAGAAACTCAGCTGCAATCAACATACTGCCCAGAAAGAGCAAGATGGAGTTGTTTCAGGTTGGAATCAAAGTGTAGTTGTCTAATAGTCAGACAGGCTTCAGGTTTACTGTGGAGCTCATTTTGAACAGCGGCTGACTACTGCGGCTAACTTATTAACTCAAATTAACTTGATAGAACTGTACGTCTGAAAAACAAAGTCAGAATGCTTTCGTTTTTTCTCTCTTGGACCAAAGTACCAGCCTGCAGGTGTCAGAACACTCTTAGTTACTGCCTGGAGCAGTTAGAGATTTCGATCAGTCAACACATTGACTGTTAAAACTAGTCTTCTGGTTTTAGGTGATATAAACTTTTAAACAAAGGTTAGACTTTCAGACAAAACACCACACAATCATCTCTGTATAGTGTAATATGTGTGTCTGTTCATATTTTCTGCTGTAGATGTAAACTGCACTGTGGCCTCAGTGATTGGTCAGATCCCTGCAGGCAGGTCAGTGGTGTTTTCATTGAGCTCATCTGATTGTGAACGGTGTTCATGTTTATTAACACAACTGTGACATGTTTTCTTGTATGAGAAAATACAATTTTTACAAATATAATACAAGTTTCATGTTACTGATTTACTGTAGGCAAACTCATACCACAATAACACCTCTATTTACTGTGTGTAAACTGTATCCCTGCTGTGTTTCTGAGAGTACTGAAGTGTAGAAAATGTGAAGAATGTTGTGAAAGCAATATGGTGAAAAAAATGACTCCATACACTTTCATTATATCAATAGAACCAATCAACTTTATTGAGCACACATGAAGATTTTTAACAAAACAGGAGGATGATACATCAGCGAGCACACATTATCTGCAGCATGACCAAATCCAGAAACATCCTCATATATTTACAACCACTAATGAAATTTGGAAAACTGCTTTTAAAAATAAAAATCTTGAAATAAAACATTTAGTGGTTGTTGTGTGAATCCCAGGCTGCAGCAGGGATCCTCAGGGCCTGCAGCAGAAACCACATCCTCTCATGCGAGGACAGCAATAGCAGCAAAAGACACATCTGCCAATCGGCGCCACCTGTGAGAAAGAGAAAAGACATGCGTAAGGTGTTGTCTCTCCTATGGAGTGTATCAAGGCACTTTGAAGGGAAAACACAACCACTTCAGTATGAATGAGCTCAATGTCATCGTCACAGTTCACTCAGTTCATTGAACAAACCCTCCAGGAGTCCTCTGGCTCCTCTACATATGCAGCAACTGGACCGCCATTGCTCATCAGCTCCTCCAGCTCTCGCTCCTGTCAATGAATTGTGCACATTTACAGCAGGAGCCACATTTCAGCATTTAGACAAAACATTTACAGCTAATGAGCAAATTAAATGATTATAGTCAAGTTCTTACCTCAGCGAGTGAGACAGCAGAGCTCTCCTGAAGGCAAATGAAGGTGAGCACGACGGCCACTGCAACTGCAACACTGAACGTCTTCATCTTAGGAGGCTTCGACTGCTTCAGCTTGTTCGGTCCTTTGATTCTCTTGGTGACTCTCGTCAGCTCCTTTCTCTTCTTCTCCTGTCTGATGGTTGGCTTTGTAAAGTGTGCTGGTATTTATAGTCACTTGGACCACTGTTGCCTCATCACCGACAGCACCAGTACAGCAGCAGCTTCCAGGCACAGGCTTGCATCACTCTCTGAGGGATGCTGAGGATGAGAATGGGAAATCCCTCAACAGTCAGAATTGGAACTTCTCTATTTTTGTTTGTCTGTTCCACATACCAATCATTAACAGTCTTGCCTCTTATTTGTTTGCTTAGAAGTACAGTTCCATCATATAAAATATGTTTATACCTATTCTGTACTTCCAACTGTCAGGTCGGGGCTAGTAGAGGACGTGGAGGAAAGACCCAGATGCACAGACGGGAAGCAGATCAAAGGGTTACGGGGTTCAAAAAAGGATTTAATTCTCTTAAAACATGAACATAGCATGAACTAGACGTGAAGACAAATTAATGACAAGACACAGACTGAACAAAAACCAGGACTTAAATACATGACAAATGAGGGAACGAGAAACAGGTGAGACACGAGAGGGCAGGTGCACATGATTAAAACAGAACAGGAAAGACGAGACATGACACGAGACTACAAAATAAAACCGGAAGTGACTGGAACTAAAAACATGAAACTTGACGAGACAAAAACACAGAACTTGACACCAACTAAATTTCAGTTACAAACAATAAAGAATACACACAACAATCAATGTTAAAATCACAGCAGATTTTTGCAAATGCTTTAATTATTTAATGAAACTGCAATAGTGTTCCTGGTGTCACCAAATAATTGACAGATCAATCACATAAACACAACAATCTCAAATATTAACCCTCATGACTCAGCGTTTGCAGTTGATTGTTAATAGATCAATGTCTATACAAAACAGTTTAAACACACTGGAACATACATAAATTACAGTAACATGATAATCTCAATTGTCAAAAACATCTATTCATTATCATTTGCATATTCTCCTTTTTCACTTAAACTTCAAGAGACTATCTGTTGGTGTAAAAACCTTTTCAAACAACTTACAGTTGAGATGAAGTAATCACCGTGTGTAGTTAGTGTAACAGAGATGAATCAGAACTCGAATCTTTCCAAATATCTTTGCGCAGGAACCTGAACCGTTCACCTTCTGCCAAACCAGGGTCAACAGCAGCTGAAGGATCCACATCTGTTTGAATGTACAGCAGAGTCCATATTTTTAAAACAATGGTTCAGATTGTGTTAATGTCACAGTGCTGTTTGAATATATATGTATCTGGCATTGGTCCATCATTAATTGATAGATCTTGGCTTCTTCCCATAGTGCATCCTGGTGCCATGTGTTCCCCAGGTAAGCGACGCACACGCACCCGGCCATCCACGTGATGTCAAGTTAAAGGTGATTCATCAGAGCAGGCTACCTTCTTCCATTGCTCCGTGGTCCAGTTCTGATGCTAACGTGCCCATTGTTGGCGCTTTCGGCGGTGGACAGCGGTCAGCATGGGCACCCTGACTGGTCTGCAGCTATGCAGTGCCATACGCAACAAACTGCGATGCACTGTGTACTCTGACACCTTTCTATCAGAACCAGCATTAACTTCTCCAGCAATTTGAGCAACAGTAGCTCGTCTGTTGCATCAGACCACACGGGCCAGCCTTCACTCCCCACGTGCATCAGTGAGCCTTGGCCGTACATGACCCTGTCGCCGGTTCACCACTGTTCCTTCCTTGGACCACTTTTGATAGATACTGACCACTGCAGACCGGAACCAACCCACAAGCTGCAGTTTTGGACCCAGCCGTCTAGCTATCAGAATTTGGCCCTTGTCAAACTCGCTCAAATCTTTACGCTTGCCCATTTTT
>JBBNBP010002702.1:4496-20584 GCA_039737535.1 Lagodon rhomboides | reverse complement strand
TGAGCTCATTTGATTGTGAATGGTGTTCATGTTTATTAACACAACTGTGACATGTTTTCTTGTATGAGAAAATGAGTTTTTCACAAATATCATACAGGTTTCATGTTACTGATTTACTGTCAGCAAACTCATACCACAATAATACCTCTATTTACTGTGTGTAAACTGTATCCCTGCTGTGTTTCTGAGAGTACTGAAGTGTAGAAAATGTGAAGAATGTTGTGAAAGCTATACGATGAAAAAAATGGCTCCATACACTTTCTTTATATCAATAGAACCAATCAACTTTATTGAGCACACATGAAGATTTTTAACAAAGCAGGAGGATGATACATCAGCGAGCACACATTATCTGCAGCATGACCAAATCCAGAAACATCCTCATATATTGACAACCACTAATGAAATTTGGAAAACTGCTTTTAAAAATAAAAATCTTGAAATATTTAGTGGTTGTTGTGTGAATCCCAGGCTGCAGCAGGAATCCTCAGAAATTGCAGCATCTACCACATCCAATCATGTTAGGACAGCAACGACAGCAAAAGCGACATTTCCTGCGCCTGCGTCCAGTGCTGCTTCTCATGGCATACGGCATCTATGAGAAAGAGAAAAGACATGAGCAAGGTGTTCACCTCTAGCATAATCTCTCACTCTGTTTGCTCTCTCTCCTTCTCAGTGTATTTGTCTCAGTTCATTCAGTTCATTGAACAAACCTTCCAGGAGTCCTCTGACATCTCTTCATGTGCAGCGACTGGACCGCCATTGCTCTTCAGCTCCTCCAGCTCTCGCACCTGTCAATGAATTGTGCACATTTACAGCAGGAGACACATTTCAGCATTTAGACAAAATATTTAAAGCTAGTAAGCCAAATGAAATGATTGAAGTCAAGTTCTTACCTCAGCGAGTGAGACAGCAGAGCTCTCCTGAAGGCAAATGAAGGTGAGCACGACGGCCACTGCAACTGCAACACTGAACGTCTTCATCTTAGGAGGCTTCGACTGTTTCAGCTTGTTCGGTCCTTTGATTCTCTTGGTGACTCTCGTCAGCTCCTTTCACTTCTTCTCCTGTCTGATGGTTGGCTTTGTAAAGTGTGCTGGTATTTATAGTCACTTGGACCACTGTTGCCTCATCACCGACAGCACCTACAGTACAGCAGCTGCTTCCAGGCACAGGCTTGCATCACTCTCTGAGGGATGCTGAGGATGAGAATGGAAAATTCTGTTGGTGTAAAAACCTTTTCAAACAACTTACAGTTGAGATGAAGTAATCACTGTGTGTAGTTAGTGTAACAGAGTTAAGTCAGAACTTGAATTTTTCCAAATATCTTGCGCAGGAACCTGAACCCTTCACCTTCTGCCAAACCAGGGTCAACAGCAGCTGAAGGATCCACATCTGTTTGAATATACAGCAGAGTCTGTCAGATTTTGTTGATGTCACAATCTCTCAAAACTACAAGTTTAACTTTTTCATTATATCAAGGCACAATAAACACGTCATTTTGTTTCAAGAAAAGCCCTGAATGTTTCATTAAAGAGGAACTTTGCCATATCAATGAAGAACACACACAACAATCAATATCAAAGTAATTGCGAACAGTTAAAAACTGTTAATTTACGATAAATAAACTCAGCTGCAATCTACATACTGATCACAAAGAGCAAGATGGAGTTTTTCCAGTTGGCATCAAATTCATCTTAAAATCTATTCAGTTAGCAGACCTCTGACTTTATTACTAATATAATTGTCTTTATTTCTATTCATGTGACAGAGTTTAGAATGTTTCAACATGCTGTGTATCTGGCATTGATCTATCAATAATTGGTTTGTCAGGACATCATAAATATTAGTGCACTAAAGTTATAACATAACAAAATCAGCAGTTATTTTAATATTGATTATGTGTGTTCGTCATTGTACGTAATTGACACTTTGTTGGAAGTACATAATTAATATATACATGATACAGCGGTACATCTAAACACAACAACGTAACAATGCTTTCATTTTTTCTCTCTTGGACCAAAGTACCAGCCTGCAGGTGTCAGAACACTCTTAGTTACTGCCTGGAGCAGTTAGAGATTTCTATCAGTCAACACATTCAATGTTAAAACTAGTCTCCTGGTTTTAGGTGATATAAACTATTAAACAAAGGTTACACTTTCAGACAAAACACCACACAATCATCTCTGTATAGTGTAATATGTGTGTCTGTTCATATTTCCTGCTGTAGATGTAAACTGCACTGTGGCCTCAGTGGTTGGTCAGATCCCTGCAGGCAGGTCAGTGGTGTTTTCATTGAGCTCATTTGATTGTGAATGGTGTTCATGTTTATTAACACAACTGTGACATGTTTTCTTGAATGAGAAAATACGTTTTTCACAAATATAATACAGGTTTCATGTTACTAATTTACTGTCAGCAAACTCATACCACAATAACACCTCTATTTACTGTGTGTAAACTGTATCCCTGCTGTGTTTCTGAGAGTACTGAAATGTAGAAAATGTGAAGAATGTTGTGAAAGCAATATGGTGAAAAAAATGACTCCATACACTTTCATTTTAATAGAACCAATCAACTTTATTGAGCACACATGAAGATTTTTAACAAAACAGGAGGATGATACATCAGCGAGCACACATTATCTGCAGCATGACCAAATCCAGAAACATCCTCATATATTGACAACCACTAATGAAATTAGGAAAACTGCTTTTGAAAATAAAAATCTTGAAATATTTAGTGGTTGTTGTGTGAATCCCAGGCTGCAGCAGGGATCCTCAGAACCTGCAGCAGGTACCGCATCCAATCATGTTAGGACAGCAACCGCAGCAAAAGCGACAGCGCCTGCGCCTGCGTCTGCGTCCAGTGCTGCTTCTCATGGCATACGGCATCTATGAGAAAAAGAAAAGACATGAGCAAGGTGTTCACCTCCAGCATCATCTCTCACTCTGTTTGCTCTCTCTCCTTCTCAGTGTATTTGTCTCAGTTCATTCAGTTCATTGAACAAACCTTCCAGGACTCCTCTGACATCTCTTCATGTGCAGCAACTGGACCGACATTGCTCATCAGCTCCTCCAGCTCTCGCACCTGTCAATGAATTGTGCACATTTACAGCAGGAGCCACATTTCAGCATTTAGACAAAATATTTAAAGCTAGTAAGCCAAATGAAATGATTGAAGTCAAGTTCTTACCTCAGCGAGTGAGACAGCAGAGCTCTCCTGAAGGCAAATGAAGGTGAGCACGACGGCCACTGCAACTGCAACACTGAACGTCTTCATCTTAGGAGGCTTCCACTGCTTCAGCTTGTTCGGTCCTTTGATTCTCTTGGTGACTCTCGTCAGCTCCTTTCACTTCTTCTCCTGTCTGATGGTTGGCTTTGTAAAGTGTGCTGGTATTTATAGTCACTTGGACCACTGTTGCCTCATCACCGACAGCACCTATAGTACAGCAGATTCTTCCAGGCACAGGCTTGCATCACTCTCTGAGGGATGCTGAGATGTTGGTGTAAAAACCTTTTCAAACAACTTACAGTTGAGATGAAGTAATCACTGTGTGTAGTTAGTGTAACAGAGTTCAGTCAGAACTTGAATTTTTCAAAATATCTTGCGCAGGGCCCTGAACCCTTCACCTTCTGCCAAACCAGGGTCAACAGCAGCTGAAGGATCCACATCTCTTTGAATATACAGCAGAGTCTGTCAGATTTTGTGGATCACAATCCCTTAAAACAACAAGTTTAACTTTTTCATTATATCAAGGAACAATAAACATGTCATTTTGTTTCAAGAAAAGCCCTGAATGTTTCATTAAAGAGGAACTTTGCCGTAACAATGAAGAACACACACAACAATCAATATTAAAGTAATCGCTAACAGTTAAAAACTGTTAATTTACGATAAAGAAACTCAGCTGCAATCTACATACTGATCACAAAGAGCAAGATGGAGTTTTTCCAGTTGGCATCAAATTCATCTTAAAATCTATTCAGTTAGCAGACCTCTGACTTTATTCTAATATAATTGTATTTATTTCTATTCATGTGACAGAGTTTAGAATGTTTCAACATGCTGTGTATCTGGCATTGATCTATCAATAATTGGTTTGTCAGGACATCATAAATATTAGTGCACTAAAGTTATAACATAACAAAATCAGCAGTTATTTTAATATTGATTATGTGTGTTCGTCATTGTATGTAATTGACACTTTGTTGGAAGTACACAATAAATATAAACATGATACAGCGGTACATCTAAACACAACAACGTAACAATGCTTTCATTTTTTCTCTCTTGGACCAAAGTACCAGCCTGCAGGTGTGAGAACACTCTTAGTTACTGCCTGGAGCAGTTAGAGATTTCTATCAGTCAACACATTCAATGTTAAATCTAGTCTCCTGGTTTTAGGTGATATAAACTATTAAGCAAAGGATAGACTTTCAGACAAAACACCACACAATCATCTCTGTATAGTGTAATATGTGTGTCTGTTCATATTTTCTGCTGTAGATGTAAACTGCACTGTGGCCTCAGTGGTTGGTCAGATCCCTGCAGGCAGGTCAGTGGTGTTTTCATTGAGCTCATTTGATTGTGAACGGTGTTCATGTTTATTAACACAACTGTGACATGTTTTCTTGAATGAGAAAATACGTTTTTCACAAATATAATACAGGTTTCATGTTACTAATTTACTGTCAGCAAACTCATACCACAATAACACCTCTATTCACTGTGTGTAAACTGTATCCCTGCTGTGTTTCTGAGAGTACTGAAGTGTAGAAAATGTGAAGAATGTTGTGAAAGCAATATGGTGAAAAAAATGACTCCATACACTTTCATTTTAATAGAACCAATCAACTTTATTGAGCACACATGAAGATTTTTAACAAAACAGGAGGATGATACATCAGCGAGCACACATTATCTGCAGCGCGACCAAATCCAGAAGCATCCTCATATATTGACAACCACTAATGAAATTAGGAAAACTGCTTTTGAAAATAAAAATCTTGAAATATTTAGTGGTTGTTGTGTGAATCCCAGGCTGCAGCAGGAATCCTCAGAACCTGCAGCAGGTACCACATCCAATCATGTTAGGACAGCAACCGCAGCAAAAGCGACAGCGCCTGCGCCTGCGTCTGCGTCCAGTGCTGCTTCTCATGGCATACGGCATCTATGAGAAAAAGAAAAGACATGAGCAAGGTGTTAACCTCCAGCATCATCTCTCACTCTGCCTGCTCTCTCTCCTTCTCAGTGTATTTGTCTCAGTTCATTCAGTTCATTGAACAAACCTTCCAGGAGTCCTCTGACATCTCTTCATGTGCAGCAACTGGACCGCCATTGCTCATCAGCTCCTCCAGCTCTCGCACCTGTCAATGAATTGTGCACATTTACAGCAGGAGTCACATTTCAGCATTTAGACAAAATATTTAAAGCTAGTAAGCCAAATGAAATGATTGAAGTCAAGTTCTTACCTCAGCGAGTGAGACAGCAGAGCTCTCCTGAAGGCAAATGAAGGTGAGCACGACGGCCACTGCAACTGCAACACTGAACGTCTTCATCTTAGGAGGCTTCCACTGCTTCAGCTTGTTCGGTCCTTTGATTCTCTTGGTGACTCTCGTCAGCTCCTTTCACTTCTTCTCCTGTCTGATGGTTGGCTTTGTAAAGTGTGCTGGTATTTATAGTCACTTGGAGCACTGTTCCCTCATCACCGACAGCACCTACAGGACAGCAAGTGCGCTGATTCCAACTGATTCGGGGCCATTTGCGGCTGCTGACACGGGCATCGTGCTCACTTGAAGCAGAGTCAGCAAATAATGAAAGAACAGTAAACAGGAGACGAGGTTCTTGTTGTGCTGCCCAATTATACAACACGTTGTAAGACAGATCTGCCATTCGATTTATGCTACATTCTAGTTCTTAAACCTGTGATATTAAAAGAGACACGTAATGTATTGTTGCAGAGCCAAAACATCTCAGACAAGAAAGTAGGGGCTTTAAGTTATTATTGACTTTTCTGCTGCTTTAATTAACTCATTTATTTATAGTTATAGTTAGTTTTTTGTTTTGTGAATAGCACAAATGGATTAAAACTGGCATTGAATTGTACAACCCTGTGTTGCAGAAGAATAAATAAACAAACCTTGTACCTTGTTAATTTGCTCTTTTGGAACAGGTATAAATGCCCAAAGGTCAAAAACAGAAAAGGTCTCATTCCCAGCATCAATCAGGGGATGATCCCAAACTCATGACTGGAAGCAGGTAAGTTCTGCCAGTGAAGAGGCAACACTGAGCCGACTGAGTATAAATACCTGTACCATGTGCATCCTCAGCCATCAGACAGAGTTAACTCAAAGGAGCTGACAAATGTGTGAACTTTCCTTTCACCGACAGCACCTATAGTACAGCAGCTGCTTCCAGGCACAGGCTTGCATCACTCTCTGAGGGATGCTGAGATGTTGGTGTAAAAACCTTTTCAAACAACTTACAGTTGAGATGAAGTAATCACTGTGTGTAGTTAGTGTAACAGAGTTAAGTCAGAACTTGAATTTTTCCAAATATCTTGCGCAGGGCCCTGAACCCTTCACCTTCTGCCAAACCAGGGTCAACAACAGCTGAAGGATCCACATCTGTTTGAATATACAGCAGAGTCTGTCAGATTTTGTGGATCACAATCCCTTAAAACAACAAGTTTAACTTTTTCATTATATCAAGGCACAATAAACATGTCATTTTGTTTCAAGAAAAGCCCTGAATGTTTCATTAAAGAGGAACTTTGCCGTAACAATGAAGAACACACACAACAATCAATATCAAAGTAATCGCTAACAGTTAAAAACTGTTAATTTACGATAAAGAAACTCAGCTGCAATCTACATACTGATCACAAAGAGCAAGATGGAGTTTTTCCAGTTGGCATCAAATTCATCTTAAAATCTATTCAGTTAGCAGACCTCTGACTTTATTACAATATAATTGTCTTTATTTCTATTCATGTGACAGAGTTTAGAATGTTTCAACATGCTGTGTATCTGGCATTGATCTATCAATAATTGGTTTGTCAGGACATCATAAATATTAGTGCACTAAAGTTATAACATAACAAAATCAGCAGTTATTTTAATATTGATTATGTGTGTTCGTCATTGTATGTAATTGACACTTTGTTGGAAATACACAATAAATATAAACATGATACAGCGGTACATCTAAACACAACAACGTAACAATGCTTTCATTTTTTCTCTCTTGGACCAAAGTACCAACCTGCAGGTGTGAGAACACTCTTAGTTACTGCCTGGAGCAGTTAGAGATTTCTATCAGTCAACACAGTGACTGTTAACACTAGTCTCCTGGTTTTAGGTGATATGAACTATTAAACAAAGGTTACACTTTCAGACAAAACACCACACAATCATCTCTGTATAGTGTAATATGTGTGTCTGTTCATATTTCCTGCTGTAGATGTAAACTGCACTGTGGCCTCAGTGGTTGGTCAGATCCCTGCAGGCAGGTCAGTGGTGTTTTCATTGAGCTCATTTGATCGTGAACCGTGTTCATGTTTATCAACACAACTGTGACATGTTTTCTTGTATGAGAAAATACAATTTTATCAAATATAATACAGATTCATGGTACTAATTGACTGTCAGCAAACTAATACCACAATAACACCTCTATTCACTGTGTGTAAACTGTATCCCTGCTGTGTTTCTGAGAGTACTGAAGTGCAGAAAATGTGAAGAATGTTGTGAAAGCAATACTGTTCCACATGTCAATCATTGATATTTTTACCTCTCATTGGTTTGCTTACAAGTACGATTCTGTCATGGAATATATGTTTATACTTATTCTGTACTGCCGACAAAGTTTCAGTTACATACATGAACAACAAACACAACGATTAATATCTAAATTAACAGCAGGTTTTGCAAATGCTTTAATTATTTAATCAAACTGCAACAGTGTTCCTGGTGTTACCAATAATTAACAGATCAATCACATAAACACAACAATCTGAAATATTAACCCTCATGACTCAGCATTTGCAGTTGATTGTTAATAGATCAATGTCTATAGAAAACAATTTAAACACACTGGAACATACATAAATTACAGTGACATAATAACCTCAATTGTCAACAAACATCTATTCATCATAGTTTGCATATTCTCCTTTTTTCACTTAAATCTGTTGGTGTAAAAACCTTTTCAAACAACTTACAGTTGAGATGAAGTAATCACTGTGTGTAGTTAGTGTAACAGAGTTAAGTCAGAGATGGAATCTTTCCAAACATCTTGCGCAGGAACCTGAACCCTTCACCTTCTGCCAAACCAGGGTCAACAGCAGTTGAAGGATCCACATCTGTTTGAATGTACAGCAGAGGCCGTATTTTTTTAAAAAATGGTTCAGATTGTGTTCATGTCACAGTGCATCACCTTCAGTATCTCTTAAAACTACAATTATAATTTCTTCATCACATCAGGGCACAATAAATACGTCATTTTGTTGTAAAGAAATTATCTAAATGTTTAATTGAACAGGAACTTTGCAGTTACAATAAAAGCATGCAAAAATGCTGTTATTTTCTAATATCAAATCAGCAATAGTGTTACTGCTGTCCTGGACTATGTTACTAATTATTAACAGATCAATCCATGTACACATCCTTCATGTAAATAATAAGCCACTCCTTAAACTCTGGCCATGTCCCGCCCTCACTCAAAACTGCCGTTATCAAGCCTCTTCTGAAGAAACCTAGCCTCGACCCAGAAAGTCTCTCCAACTACCAGCCATCTTCCATTCCTGTCCAAGGTGCTTGAAAAAGCTGTTGCCGCACAGCTACAGGAACATCTACAATGTCATTCACTGCTTGAAATATTCCAATTTGGTTTCCGCACTGCCCATAGTACAGAGACAGCATTGTTGAGGATAACCAATGACCTTCTCATCTCTGCCGATTCTGGATCCCCCTCCCTGCTCATCCTCCTTGACCTTTCAGCGGCTTTTGACACTGTCGACCACCATATCCTCCTAAGCCGCCTCCGCACCGACATTGGTCTCCATCACTCCACACTGGACTGGTTCACCTCTTACCTCGCTAACAGGATGGAGTACGTCAGCCTGGGATCTGCTAGGTCCCAAACAGCCCCTGTTACTTGTGGTATCCCCCAAGGATCTGTCCTAGGATCCATCCTCTTCATCTTGTACATGCTGCCACTGGGTCGTGTCATCAGACGACACAGCATCTTCACTGTTATGCCGATGACACTCAGTTATACCTCCAAACTGTCCCCAACCCACGTTCTACCCCGGTCCTCTCATCATCACCTACTCAAGCCCTCTCCAACTGCCTGGAGGAGATTAGGGCGTGGATGAGTCACAACTTCCTTCAGCTGAACAGCTCCAAAACCGAAGCCATACAAATTGGCACCCCTCATCAGGTCCAGTCAAGGCCGGGTCTAGACAGGCATGTATGAGGGGGCAGCCACAAATCTTGAGGGGGCGTTGTGCTCCAGCACCTTTTACCATGTCTTACTCATGATTTAGTTTGAGGGGGCACAACATTTATTTGAGGGGGCCAGGCCCCCTCTTGCCCCTGCCTAGACCCGGCCCTGGGTCCAGTCATCACCCATAACCACCATCTCCTTCTCCGGTCAAGCCATCCCACTCTCTACCTCAGTTACCAACCTCGGTGTGAAGCTGGACCCACAACTTACGTTTGTAAACCACATCAAACATCTGTACAAAACCTGCTTTTTCCATATAAAGAACATTTCTAAACTCCGCCCCTTCCTCACTTTCTCTGATGCAGAAAAATTCGTCCACGCCCTAATCTCCTCTAGGCTTGATTACTGTAACAGCCTGCTCATCGGTATACCCAACAAACACCTTCAGAAACTTCAATTCATTCAGAACTGTGCTGCCCAAATTCTGATGAAAACTCGCAAATACGACCACATCACCCTCATTCTTCAGAACCTACACTGGCTTCCCATAACCTCGAGAATCCAATGCAAGATCGCCCTCATCACCCACCTTTGCATCTACAGCAACGCCCCACAATACCACCTTACCCCTCACTCATCCACCCGTAACCTCCGGTCCCAAAGCATAAACCTCCTCCATCAGCCCCACACACGACTCCGCACCATGGGAGACCGAGCCTTCTGCTCCGCTGCCCCCCACATCTGGAACTCCCTCCCTGAACATCTTCGACAAACCCAGTCTGTGGACACTTTTAAATAAGGGCTTAAAACTTTTTTGTCCAGGCAGGCATTTTTAGGTTGTCCCTAGATGTTTTTATTATTGTCTCTGCACCTTAATCTCCTCTTTCAGCTGTTTTCTTTAATGTACTTTAATACCTGTGTTTTTTTTTATCTACTGCTGATTTTATCGTGTCTGATTTTTCTCTTAGTCTTTTGTTTTGTTTGGTTTCTGTTTTCTGTAGCACTTTGAGATTGCTTTATGAAAAGTGCTTTACAAATAAAATGTATTATTATTATTATTATTATTATTATTATTATTATTATTGTCATTATTATGTCTCGGCAGTTGTTGTTGATTGCTGAAATATTAATTCAATACAGTTAAAAAAACTTGAATTGTCAGCAACACTTGTTGATTATTATTTAACTATTTTTCCATTTACACTTAAATATCATGACACTATCCAATAGTCTAAAAAACATATTCTACAACAAATAGTGCAAAATGATGTAATCACTGTGTGCAGTTAACAATGATGAGGTCAAAGGTCATTTGAGTCTTTCCAAATATTTTGCACAATAACAAAAATCCTTCACTTCAAGTCACACCAGTTTTAACAAACATGAAAATAAGCGTAAATATGCAGCTGACGACCTATTTTCTTAAAATCATAGAGCATCAGCTCAATTTTAGCTATTGAATCATGTCCAAAACACTAAAATCTTCACCATCAAAATCCTCTTTGTTATTCATGCCTGGTATTTAAATCTGTTCAGTTAGTTACCACCTGGAGAAAACCCATTACTTAATTGGAATATAATTTTCTTTATTTCTATACATGTAACAGAGTCTCAGATATTTCAGTAAGCTGTGTATGTGGCATTGATCTATCAATAAATGGTATGTCGGGACATCAGTTATATTAGTGCAGTAAAGTTAAGAAATAACAAAATCAGCAGTTATTTTAATATTGATTATGTGTGTTTTTCATTGTATGTAACTGAAACTTTGTTGGAAGTACACAATAAATATAAAAATATACTCCTTGACAGAACTGTACATCTAAGCCCAACAACATAACAATGTATGAGTTATTTTTTTCTCTTGGTCTGGACCAAAATTGTTATGCTTCGTTTGTAGAGAGTAGACCCAGAAGCAGACAATGAGGCAGGGAGTAGTGTGCAAAGTAATCTATTGAATTCACGAGGTTATTGCAAATGAAGGTGGGGCTGAGTCTCCGTCCGGGAGGGTGGCGAAGAAACTTCAATGCCCGCTGACCTCTGGGGTGGCAGGTGAACCTGGATGAATGGCCTCACTGTAACACCTGGGACCGGACCTCCTCCAGCGCAAATAAACGATTTGGTGGACCTGCACCAGGGTCAGGAGGACTGTGTTGGGCCTTTCATACTATGGTCTCAATCTTCCAGGTAGCGGCTCCAACGATCCGGGGGAAAGGCACGATGGGCTCGGGTCAGCAGGAGCTTCGTCAGATGAGAAAAGGCAAGAGAGGGCATCTGGATTTCCATTTCTGGAGCCGGGATGGTGTGAGAGGGAGTAATTAAAGCGGCTTAGGAATAGGGACCGGTGGGCCTGGCGGGAGTTGAGTCTTTTGGCAGAGCGCAGGTAAGCAAGTTATTTGTGGTCCGTCCAAATGACGAAGGGCTCCAGGGTGCCCTCCAGCCAGTGTCACCACTCCTGGAGAACCAAAACTACTGCCAGAAGCTCTCTATTCCTACATTGTCGTTTTTCTCCACTAGGGAGAGACATTGAGAGAAAAAGGAACAGGGATGAAGCTTGTGTGGGGGAGAAAGACCCCTTCGCCGGAGTCTGAGGCGTCCACTTCCACCATGCCCTGATAAGCTGGGTCGGCATGCTGAAGGATGGGGGTGTGGGTGAACAGTGCCTTCAGTTTCCTTAAGGCTCTGGGAGACCAGGTGAAAGGTCAAGCAGTGAAAGTTGGGTACAACTCGGCTGTAGCCATGAATGAATCGTCAGTAGAAGTTGGCAAATCCCAGGAATCTTTGTAAGTGTTTCCGGGTGGAAATAGTGGGCCACTCCACTTTGGCACTTAAGCCTCCCCCAAGCTATTACAAAACCCAAAAAGCTGACTTCAGCCGAGAGGAACTCACACTTCTCCGATTTCACATATAGTTTGTTGTCCAGGAGTCGCTGGAGCACCAACTTCACCTGCTCAATGTGCTCGTCTAGGGTCCTGGAGAATATCACTATATCGTCTAAGTAGACGAACCCAAAATGATTTAGCATGTCGCAGAGAATGTCATTGATGAGGGCTTGAAACATAGCTGGTGCGTTAGAGGAACCGAAAGGCATCACCTGCTATTCAAAGTGTCCAAGGGGGGTGTTGAACGCCGTCTTCCACTCGTCTCCCTCTCGAATGCGGACAAGGTGGTAGGCGCTCTGAAGGTCCAGTTTAGTGAAAATGCGAGTGTGACACAGAGGCTGGACCAGGGGTAGTGGGTATTCATTCTACACTGTGATTTCATTGAGCGCTGTTCCCCACCGTGCTGCCTTTCCTCTCAAAAGGTTAATTGTGTAAGCGATCTGTGACTTATCTGCGGTAAAACTGGTGGGTTGTAAGTTAAACACATGAGAGCACTGTAACAAAAAACTACCACCACAGGAACCTAGGACACCAGAGTAATGTTCAATGTAGCAGGGGGATTACTCACAGTCGCAGGTGTAGTTGAGGGAGATGCAGGTGGCTGGGAGGCAAGCAGGTTGAGTTGGTGACCAATCTGGGAGACGCTGGAGTATAGAGTCTGGAGTGACTACATGACCCCCTGGAGCATCTGCTGATGTCCCTGTCTTCCCATGAGGGTGCCTTGTATGTTCAGAGCCTGGTGAATGGATGCCGGATCCGCTGGGTCCATATTGCCCAGATGATTCCGTTACGCTTCGTTTGTAGAGAGTAGTCCCAAAAGTGGACAATGAGGCAGGGAGTAGTGTATGAAGTAATTTCTTTACTTCACAAGGTAATTGACCTATGGCTAAGCCCCGCCCCCTCCACTCACTTGGACAAACAGTCAACATTCAGTGACAGCTCTCAGTGCTTGCCCGCTTTCAGCAGCTCCCTCTTGGCAAGCGGTAGCTCAGTCCAGCCCCGGATGTCTACTCCATAGCTGCCGTAGCAGCAGTGTGATAGCAGTACATTTAACCGCATTTGTAACTTTTATTAGGCTACACACAAGGTAGGGAGTTCACGTCTCGCCTGTCTCCCTCCTCTCCACACAGCGGTGAGTCCTCCGCTCTAACTGCCAGAGAGACAGACAGATCGAGCAGTGAAGCCGCTGAGAGTGATTCATGGAGCTTGAAATCTGGTCAGCTCTGTGTTTACTTAATTCCTGGTAAAGTGCTGGGAGTTTTTTTTCCAGAAAATATACAGTTCAGTGTCTCCTATAAGGTAATGCTTATCGCCAAAGAGGCTTGGGTATATCAGGCAGCCACAAGACTACGAGTTCGTGTAATCAGCTGCTAACACTGCTGCTAACGTTAGCTGGATCACAGAGCAGACACTTATCTCGGTTGAGATGTGGCTTGGGAAAGGGTAGAAAATTCACCCCGTCACCCAGCCTCTCGGGATACCTAGTGCCGGAGTTGCATGTACCCCATGCACACCGTTTGACAATTTTAAACTTAAAATGTCAAAAAAAAAAAACATAAAAACGAGGAAAACTGACTAACTCCAATGCATTTTCAATGGACGTGGAGGCAGAGAATGTCCGAGTGTATTGGGTCAGCTATGCGCACTGTGATTGGCTCATCGCGTCTGGGGGCGTGGTTTAGCCATAGGTCAATTGCAGGTGCATTGTGGCCCTGGTGGTTTGGCGTGGCGAGTTGAGACCCCGGTCAGTGCAGGGCAAGGCTTTTGGATTTTGGACAGCAGCGCCGGTGAATGGAAAGCTCCGCCCAGCCTCTCATTGTACCTCTGCGAGCACAACAGAAAACAAACACCAAAACACAAAATCTCCGCCGTTTAGTTAAGACAGAATGTGACCAAAGTACCAGCCTGCAGGTGTCAGAACACTCTTAGTTACTGCCTGGAGCAGTTAGAGATTTCTATCAGTCAACACATTGACTGTTAACACTAGTCTCCTGGTTTTAGGTGATATGAACTATTAAACAAAGGTTAGACTTTCAGACAAAACACCACACAATCATCTCTGTATAGTGTAATATGTGTGTGTGTTCATATCTTCTGCTGTAGATGTAAACTACACTGTGGCCTCAGTGGTTGGTCAGATCCCTGCAGGCAGGTCAGTGGTGTTTTCATTGAGCTCATCTGATTGTGAACGGTGTTCATGTTTATTAACACAACTCTGACATGTTTTTGTATGAGAAAATACATTTTTCACAAATATAATACAGGTTTCATGTTATTAGTTTACTGTAGGCAAACTCATACCACAATAACACCTCTATTCACTGTGTGTAAACTGTATCCCTGCTGTGTTTCTGAGAGTACTGAAGTGTAGAAAATGTGAAGAATGTTGTGAAAGCAATACGGCACAAATGACATAATACGCTTTCACTGTATATAACAGAACCAATCAACTTTATTGGTCACACACTTATGTATATGAAGATTATTGAAATATGAGGAGGATACAGTAACATCAGAGAGCACACATTATCTACAGCATGACCAAATCCAGAAACAACCTCAGATATTTACAACCACAAAGAAGTACGATATTAAAATTGCTTTTAAGTAAAAATCCTATCAAATAAATCTTTAGTGGTTGTTGTGTGAATCCCAGGCTGCAGCAGGGATCCTCAGAACTTGCAGCAGGTACCACATCCAACCATGTTAGGACAGCAACCACAGCAAAAGCGACAGCGCCTCCTGTTTCTGCCAGCAGGGCTGCGCTTGTGTCTGTTGTTGTACGGCATCTGCGAGAAAGAGAAAAGACATGGCCAAAGTGTTTATCTCCAGCATCATCTCTCACTCTGTTTGCTCTCTCTCCTTCTCAGTGTATTTGTCTCAGCTCATTCAGTTCATTGAACAAAACTTCCAGGACTCCTCTGACATCTCTTCATGTGCAGCAACTGGACCGCCATTGCTCATCGGCTCCTCCAGCTCTCGCACCTGTCAATGAATTGTGCACATTTACAGCAGGAGACACATTTCAGCATTTAGACAAAAACATTTACAGCTCATAAGCCAAATAAATGATTGAAGTCGAGTTCTTACCTCAGTGAGTGAGACAGCAGAGCTCTCCTGAAGGCAAATGAAGGTGAGCACGACGGCCACTGCAACTGCAACACTGAACGTCTTCATCTTAGGAGGCTTCGACTGCTTCAGCTCGTTCGGTCCTTTGATTCTCTTGGTGACTCTCGTCAGCTCCTTTCACTTCTTCTCCATCACCGACAGCACCTACAGGACTGCAGCTGCGCTGATTCCAACTGATTCGGAGCCATTTGCGGTTGTTGACACTGGCATCGTGCTCACTTGAATCGGATGCATCCAGAAGCACAGACATGTACTGTTTGTGCTTATTTTGTGTGTGCACAGTTAAATGAAGTAGGTCGTCATGTGTGACGCTCCTGCACGTACACCCTGCGAAACTAAAGGCTGCACATGCACGAACAACTTTGGACTCACACCACACTACTACTTCTATTAAATGTGTATAAATTGTTTCACCAGTGTGTTTCTTGGGAGCGTTGTAATATAGTAAATATAGAAAATGGTTTTAGAGTTGCAGTACGACAAAAGTTCATATATTCTGATACACACTATATTACAGAGCCAATGACATTTATTGGTCATCACTGAGCACACATCATTTACAGCCAAATCCAGAAACATCATCACATATTTACAACCACAGAAGGAGTGCAATATTAAAATTGCTTT